>JAIMZG010000398.1:0-17262 GCA_020466075.1 Colletotrichum coccodes
GGCAAACGTACGACCTGACTCCCAGGAAGGCACAGGAATCGCATGAGGGCTTCTGTCTAGACCTGATCAGGTCTACCAGGAGGTCCTCATGTCAAAACGATATTCCTGGAGCCCTTCTTGATGTCCAGTCACTTTGGGTAGGCCGCACCAAGGTGCACTGCATTCAGCGATTTCGAGTTGGTAGTGTTGTGGTGTTTTACATCCATCCATCCAGTCGTTTCCCGCGCAGTTTCAATACACTCTGAATAACCGATACAGAGGCAATTAGATAAAACTAGTGTTACTGACCGACTCCCAATTCCATGTGCACAACCCCGAGAACCATGCGATTCAACTGGAGTTCCATAGACACAGAGCCGAGTGCATAAATTTGCTCAAGTGCCCGCTTTCATGGAAGAATTTCGGTCTGTAAAACGTAGATATGAGCGGTTGACATTAACTAACGTGTAACAGATGGTTCATTCAGTCGGTCCTTCTTACGACATACAGTTCCGGGGCTTCGCTCGGCGTTTTCAGTGGCGTCATAGAGGAAATCATCTGTCTTCGCCTGTGGAGGCTGCGACCTGGAATTTGGACGTCGACCCCGTTTCCTCCTCCCCCCCCAACCAAACTTTAAATTAACAGAACATAGTCACATTACAATAGAAGTAGTCATAATACTAATATTTTCTCAAGACGACCGCAAAAATGTGGGCAGGGTGAGAAGCAAGCACCGTTTCCATTCCTTGTTTTGAACCAGGTAATGGTACCTCGACGGGAAGTTGGAATGCAGCGTCACTTGAAACTCGGACCAAGTTGTAATATCTCTCCGCACCATGCTAATAGATGCCCCTAAAGCCTTGCTTGCCGGGCAGCTTTGTGACGTAGCCCCGAAAGCCTCTTCGTGGCGAGAACATCTGTGCGTACACATACGAACTTTCCCTCTCCTTAGAAGCTGTTGTTGTCCTGAATACCGGTAACTATCATTGCAGCCGCAGAGCTGAACCGTTGGGTTTCACTGCGCAGAAGATAAGCACTAGCGTGATATTGATGATGTGAGACATATTTGGCCGGACGGCTAGTTGGTGTGCAAAGACAGCACCCCTCAGATTCATAGGGGTTTTTGACACTACCGGGCCAAAGTGTGACCGATGCTCTTGCATTTAGGTGTCACGACGGGCACTCTACTACCGGTACGGTAATCCAGTTACAGAGCTAATGCATGCAATCTCCGATCATCCTCTAGCCACCCGTCCAACAAGTCGTCTATTTGCCAGGAAGGAAGAAAATATCGGCACATGGTCAGACAGACGATGAGCTAGGGAGTCAACGTGGCCAGCCACTTGGTCAGAAGCGCAAGGGTAGCTTTCGGTCTTCCCCAAGCCCCGCGGATTAGTGTGGCCGACGTTTCCTCAAAAAGGCATCGGTCAATCAAGATCTGCGGGCGGATACGGAACTGTCCGTGCGACTAAAATAGGCAAATGCATGTACCTCCATGGGGTGGTTCGGAATATGAAAGCCAGAGCTGCCTCTCCCCGTACAATGGTTTACTCGAGCCCGATCCAAGGTTCTCAACGTCATTTTGTGGATATCATTGAATATGGAATTACCAGACTACCCCCCCAAGGTCGACATCAAGACCCAGATCTACGAGACCCTTCCGGCTACAGCAAGGACGATACCGAGCTGGGACACTTTCGATGCAAACGAGGCAGCCAGATTTGTAGTGACAGGGCTCTCGACTGCCCTCCAGCACAGGCATCACCAGGCCGTGGCGGGCTTCTTTGCTGCCCCATCCGCGCACTGGAAGGACACCTTGGCCTTGACAGCCCACCTCAGAACATTCAAAGGCAGAAATGTAATTGCATCAGCATTGATAGAGCTTGATGATCAACGCAAAATTGGGGATTTTCAGTTTCAGAATGGGCAGGTCGTGACGGCCAGTGAAGACCTAGTGCGTTTGCTACATGTCCCACCAAGCGTTGCAGCACTGATGAGATACAGAAATGGATAGACTGCAGCTTCAGCTTCAGGACCGAATCGCCAAGGGCATTTTGCCAGGGAAAAATGATGCTCATTCCAGCCGTTCGGACATCGGGCCATAGCGACTGGAAAATCTGGTCCATGAGCACATGGCTGACTGGGTGGGAGGACTACCCGGAGGACGAGGCCCTGCTAAGGCTTCCCTCTAACCCAATCACTGACAGCGACAATATTTTGACAAATGTGCTAGTCATCGGTGGGGGCAATGCGTGAGTCCTGAGGCTGTCCGCCAATAACTGCGATGGGGTCTAACTCGATCCTCTCCTAGAGGGCTTATTTTGGCAGGCCGTTTGAAGGCTCTAGGCGTTGATTATGTTGTGGTCGACCGCAATGCTAAGGTGGGAGACAATTGGTCACAGAGATATGATTGCATGAAATTCCATGTCTACAAGTCTTTTTGCGAGACACCATATATTCGTAAGTAAAGCCCGGCAACATGTTTGAGCTGCGCATCATAGACCCATCGCCAGTCGGACCCTACCATGCCACCCTCCTCTTACTTCCCTCGCCCTCTCTCATCTACAAGGGATCAATAGTCTACAACGGGCAATATCATTCTGTTTCTTTGAGAAAACAGCACTAATAGCTAAATCAATTTGGTAGCGTATCCACAAGCATCCAATGACGGCCTTACACGGGATCAGCTTGCCGCTCAAATCCAAGTATTCGCACATGAGTTCGACCTAGCACGTCGCGTTCTTCATAATACAACCGTCACTGCGACAACTTATGATCCAAGAACTAAAACTTGGAAAGTTGAGTTGTCCACGGGAGAGAGACGGAGATACCTAACTTGCAGATGCTTGGTCCTCGCAACCGGTGCCGGCTTCTCTGGTGCCGCCCCGCTGCCAGACCTCCCAGGCCGAGAGTTATTCAAGGGCCCGAACATGCATTCTGTAGAGTTTCGCAATGCTAGAAATCTAGTTGCAGATGGCGCCAAGGTGAGTTTATTTGATGTAAACCTGAGGGGCGCGGCAGACATTTTTCTGACATTCATACAAGTCTGCGGTTGTCATTGGCTCTGCCAACACTGCATTCGACGTGATGGTAGACTGCCACGACGCTGGCCTCCAAACTACCATGATCCAGCGTTCAGAAACCTACGTGGTTCCGATGTCGTATTTTGCCCATCCAATGGGATTTGGGGCCTTTGACATCCTCCCGACTGAAGTCGCAGATGCTATTGTCAGTGGAGCCCCTTTGGCGGTCGGCGGGAGCCTTCTCGGGCTGGTTCACACAATGCAAGCCCAAGCGGAGCCGTAAGTATCGACCTTTGCATGCAGTAGTGTTCCAATTCACTAACATACGGCACAACCCAGGAACCGATACGATGAAGTACGGAAAGCAGGACTCCGAGTCCAAGATTCCTTGACCGGTGATCTACTTATCAATCTTCTCGATCGATGCGGCGGGCACTTTGTCGACATGGGGAACGGAATCGAACTCATCACGACAAAGCAGGTTGGGATTCGCTCTGGAGTAGTGCCCAAAGCTTACTTAGCCGACGGCCTGATGTTGTCGGACGGCAGCAAGCTGGAAACCGATGCCATCATCTGGTGCACAGGGTTTGGTAACGTTGACGGAAGAAAAGATCTCCCAGATGTTCTGGGAGCTGGATCTGAGTCTATCGCCAGCAAGCTAGAGCCATCATGGGGTGTTGATGCCGAAGGCGAGATCCGAGGGCTCTGGAAGCGGCATCCGGGCGTGGACAATTTGTGGATCTTCTCTGGTGGCACTGCACAGCACAGGTGGTTCTCAACGGTGATCGCACTACAGGTCAAAGGAGTACTTGAAGGTATCCTTCCCGACGCTTACCGGCAGACGCCAGAGCACCATGTGGCAAGTGATTGGGGGCGCGAAGACAGATCGGCTCCAAATCTGTAACGGTAAATTCCAAATTTAGCATGAGGCAAAGAGTTGCCTGGGCTTCATACTAGGCAGTCAATGTAACCGAAAGCTCAGCAAATTTAGCCGAAGATCAAGAGGAAACGTGAAAAATGCATTTGCTCCCGGCTGAACCACGGAGGCTTGCAGATTACATTGCGTCTGTTTCACAGTTGTACTGTTTCTTGCAGCGCTGAGACGAAGATTAGCCACCAAAGCAGTAGAGTGAAATTCGACTTGGGAGAGCCAGTTGAGATCATCCATGGTAACAGTAGCGAGCCCAAAGGCATTCTGACCTGGGGCTGTTGTCAGTCAATATAAGTATATGTGAGCTGCACAATCTAGATGCTTGCAGCACATAACACTTTCTGTAATGATCCTTATCAAATAACCCAGAATGGAAAAAAGGCACTTATCAACCACTACTCTTGTACTCGTTGGGCTTGTTAGTAGGGACAAAAACGACCACGATAAAGCCAATATAGATTGCAACTTCTTCCAACAGGATATTGATTGTGTTGCAGCACCGGTCTAAGCAGACAAATTGCATATCATCTCTAGACCTTTCTGGTGACAGAGGATTTACACTTAGCATCAGAACTTTACGGACTTGGACGGAAAGTGTCTTGTTATTTGGGCGGAAAGAGAGAACAAGAAAATGCAGGTGATGATTAATGTACGGGGAAATCTTTTTAGCCATAACTTCATTACAAAATAATAGAAATACGCCACTTAGCAACCAACGAAATCAAGTAAGCTATGCAGAGATTGCAGACTTTTTCAACTTTACTATTGTGTAACCAACCGTACTTAATCTTTAGCGGGCTAAAGAACCACTATGGCTGTTGAGTTGGCTGCCGAGCATTTTGAGAGCGTAGCAAACCTGTTTAGTAGCAGGCTTTCTTCAAAAGCCTTGCGGGTTTTGGCTCTTCATAGCTGTAAGGGTATCAGCCTGACATCATTATGTGTCACTAAAAAGGAGGGTTTAAAAGGAGAAATTACACATTGATAAAATAGTCAATCAATGGCTCTAGTTGCTGTCGGCCAAAGCCTTTTCTTGCAATACTACACTAGAGGCAGTATTTAGGTTTTAATTTGGCCATGGTACGCCCTGGTTTCTGATATTTGGGACCTTCATATGAAAGGTGACTCCGAGCCAGTGACATAGGTTCTTTTCTTCATCAACTTGCCAAAGGTGTCTTGGAAGTCGCTTAAGAGGTAGCGACAGGGGAGGCTTTGTTCAGTGGAGCGAAGATATGTCCCGAGCAGCACTGACTAGAATAGAATTCGTCATACAGTTCAAAGACTTCATTTTAATGTGTATATTAACATGAATAGAACCACTCGGTAAGGTTGAAGGCCGCGTCTGTGTTCGCTGCCACGGCTGGATATCCATCGACGTTACACATCCATCTCGTCACGTATTAATTTGAATTGCTCGGTAATTGAATTCTGACCTACCGGATAGCAATGCGTTTTACTTTGAACTATATTAAGTGACGATATGTCTGATCGTCTATATCCCCTGGCTCCCCCAAGAAATCAAAATGTGCCAATCATTGTGGACTACGTCAGCTCAACCAACGTTTCGCGGTTTCTTGTGACAGACACACATAGACTTTTGAGGCATCGTGTGACAGTATATAAATAGTGGTTATATAGGGGGTAAGAAGACATAATTCTGGCGGGAGCATCTGCAAATCTTTGAAAGTGACGATAGCTCAGCTCCCGAGAAAATTCTCGGAGCAACTGGGTTCGCGCTAATTCATCTCATCTTGCCGTCGACTAAAAGCTTATTGAAACTTCACGAATCTAACTGGCCCACGTATCTTGCCGCGGTCAAGCTGTTCTATCCAGACCGTGTTCCAGCCCTTGTTATATGTCTGTGCAGATGTCAAAGCTTTCGCAGGCCCTTGGGGCAATCGGTCGACTGGTTACCAAGTGGTATCAGGTTTAAGTGTGAGTGACCCCTCAGCTGGAGCTCCTCAACATCCCCCCTCCTTTCCATGCGGACCATACTAGTTACACCCAGTATCAACAGAAAATTCAGTTCGTTAGAAGGATCTCACACTAACCATGAATACTTCAAACCGCCCTGATGAGTGGAAGATTGAGCAGGGCCTCTCGGGTGCTGTGCTCCCGGTTCTTGACATGACCGGACCCGAGACGAAGGCTTTGCCTCCTCAGGTATTTGGTCCTCTGACCAAAGATGAGAAAGCACTTGGCGAGATTGGCGACTGCGAGAAGCTGTTCGCTGCTGAACGAAAGGGCTGGGTCGGGTAAGTTGGCCGTCTTCATATCGTACCTTTTGTTATTGAGCCACATCGGGAGTTAGGGTTCACTTATAGTGCTGTTCAAGACTGACTTGGATTGATTGTACCAGCTTCGTTGAGTGGGAGAATTACCCTGCCAAGAAGGCAGTCGCACACAAAATCTTGACATCCCAGACTTTCCCGCCCAACCCGGAGTTCCAGTTGGGCCCTATTCCGGCAACCAATCCGGTTCTTCCGGGTACTCATTGGAAGATGTGGCACCACGCCATCGGCGGTGAGCTCGCCAGAGTCCCAGACGACTCGTGGGATATCGTTCAAAAAGAGAAGCACCCCGATATGCTTCATCTACTTCAATTCCCTTACAATGGAGAGCCGCCCAAGCGATTGGTGACCGACAAAGCGATTACCCCCAATTCCCTCCACTTCGTCAGAAACCATGGCGGTATCCCCATCATCGACAAAGAGGACTACACTTTCCTGCTAGATGGTCTCGTCGCAAACCCCCGTTCCTTCTCCTTGGACGACATCATGGACGAGTCCAAGTTCCCACGGATGGAAAAGAACATCACGATGCAGTGTTCTGGAACCCGTCGCATCGAGCAGATTCTCAAGTATGCCGGTCAAGGCGACGAGGTTCCTCAGGCTCCTTGGGCTGAGGGTGCGATCGGGACTGCTCGATACGTCGGCATCAGCCTCAAGAAAGTCATCAAGGCGTGTGGAGGTTTGATTGATGGCGCCAAGCACCTTGAGTTCTACGGCGCTGATACCTACTTCAAGGACGACAAGACCATGAACTACCTCGTCAGTGTCCCGTGGTCCAAAGTCAAAGCTAATGAGGTGATGTTGGCCTGGGAAATGAATGGTGAGGTCTTGCCCAGGATCCATGGGTATCCGCTTCGCATCGTGGTCTTCGGCTACATCGGAGCCAGGAGCGTCAAATGGCTTTACCGTATCAAGCTATCAACGAGCCCTCGAGAGCGCCCGTCCAGAGCCAGGAATATCTATACTTCCCTCAGCAGGTGGGGAAGCACAACTTGAAGATGACGGACGGTATTCAAATCCAGGAGATGCCAGTCAGCTCGGCAATTATGTCGCCATGGACTAAGCAGGTAATCATTCATAACGGCAAAATCCGTTGCAAGGGCTGGGCCTACTCTGGAGGTGGTCGATGGCCTGAACGCGTCGAGTTATCAGCCGACGGAGGTTTCAACTGGTATACAGTCCCTGTCGAGAACCTCTCCAAGAAGCGGCGTTGGACTTGGCGCACCTGGGAATTTGACCTTCCTTGCGATGTCGAGGGCTGGATTGAAATCGTCTGCCGGTGTTGGGACAACTCGTTAAACACCCAGCCTCCCGATGTTCGCACAGCCTGGAACTGGGGCTTGCACGTTACTAGTTCTTGCCACCGCATTTCAGTGTACAGCGTCAACAAGTCCAGACCTTCGACAAAGGCTCGTCTTTCCGAGTTCGAGGAGAAGGGCATTCCCTTTGGTCCGATTACCGTCCCGTTGGCATTTCCTTCTCAGTCTTGGGACGACTATGAGAAGTACTGGGAAAACCATGATCCGCGTGATGCCGAAGATGACTGAATTGTTTACACTAATCTCAGTTTCGTAAGTCAATTCTTTTCTTCGACGACGTTTCTTGGATTAATGAGCATTTGAACAAGTACCACAGCTTCCACGGATAGTCTGCCTAAAGACGTTGCTGTCAATCAAGATAAAGTCTGGCTCTGTAGCTGTATACAGATTTACACAGCTGATGATCAAAAAAGAAGTTATTCCCTGCCTGTATGTTTGACTTGATAAAAGATTTTCGATGATTGTTCAAGTCACCGATTCCTTTTTCCTTGACGGCTCCATCCTCAAGTATCGACACCAAAGTCGTTCTAGGCCATACTTCATCCTTCAGGGCAGAATTGCCCCTACTTTATCTATTATAAGCCCCAAAAGTCTTTATGGAAGCCACGCCTTTGGTTTCTCGTTTGTAATTTGCCAAGCTTCCATCGCAGCTCGTCTGGCAAGTTCTCTTGATTAGATAAGAATTCCTGCATAGTTGAAAGCATAAATCCATATAAACCACTAAAACCCCTCAAACTTGTCGTCAGCTTCGAAGATCCTCCCGCAACTTCCTCCTGGCAACATTCCACATAATGGACTATCCAAGAGTTCGAATGCCACGCTTTTCGGAAGTGGTAGCACCTTACGTACAAAATGGAGACAGGGAATACTTGGCAAGGGTTTTGCAGCATTGGAGTCCTGCAATCGACCCAAACCACCAAATCGGCGAGGCCCTGCATGCAGCCATTTTCCGAGGAGACGAGACTGCCGTTCGAATGATCCTAGATGCTGGAGGGAGTCCCAAAGTACAATTGCAGTGCGATCCCGGTTATACACCCCTCTTGACCGCTTCGCAATATGGCAGGTTCGAGATCGCTCGTCTATTCTGGCAACTGGTCGGCCCCGATGGACGATTCTACCCTAGCAAACGACCCCAACTCACCTGTCTTCAGGTAGCCGCTCGGAACGGTCATATGGAACTGGTAGCCTATTACCTTGATGTGTGGAATGGCTGGGCCGATGACGAAAAGCGTAGGCGTTGTACGATGCAGCATCATCATGGTGTGACAACGTTGTGGCCTTGTTGTTGACCAAGGTTCATTATGAGCCTGAAACTATCCAAGACGCTTTGGAACATGCAGTCAACAGGAAGATGGTTCTTCCTGAGGAGCCCACGAAACCACGTTGTACAGCCGAGGACTATGATTACCAGCATCGTCTAGTCTGTCGACTCATCGATGCTGGCGCAAACCCAGACACAACGAACAACCGTACCACCAGGCTGCTTCCGCTCCATATGGCTTCACTTTCAGGCGATTGCATTGGCGCCTTGAGAGGGCTGCTGGAGAAGGGAGCAAATGCCGATGCGCAAGACTCCCGAAGCCGAACAGCCCTTCACTGCCTGTTCAGCAGAGCGCCCTCTTCAAGTGCCAGTCTGCGGATTCTTCTACACCATCACGCATCGCCCGAGATCGCAGACCAAGTCGGAGAAACACCACTTCACGCGGTGGCAAGAACCGGGACCCTCGATCAATTCCAGCTGTGCCTTTCGCGTTCCCGCGAGGCAACTGTCGCTATTAACTTGCAAAATTCACACGGGGAATCGCTCCTGCACTATGCCGCAGCTGGCGGACGAGAAGACATCGTGGGGTTCCTGCTAAGCCATGGCCTGGATGTCAACTTGGCAAGCAGCAGCGGATGGACGCCTTTGATGTGTGCCCTTTCACCGACCAGTATGAAAAGGGAACATGTCATATACCGCTTGTCACGCCTCCTGCTCCAGCGGGGTGCTAGTGCTCAGGCTGTGACGGACGAGGGATGGACTCCGCTGCACGCTTTGGCAACGTGGCCGATCGCCTACTCCCGTCGGGACCCAGAGGCGAGGAAGGGGGCAGGTCCACTTGCTCAGGAGCTCATCTCACGCGGCGCGCCTATTGACACTGCAACAAAAGTAATTCAGAGCCCATCTATGACTCCGGAGGCATTGATGGATGTATGGGGGTTCCGGATGCAGAGGTTCGCCAAAAATGACTCCATAACAACGCAGGATCAAGGAAGCACTGACAGAGACACTACGCCGCTCATGTGGGCGAAACGAGGTGGCGCGACGGACATCTTTGAGGTTGTGAAGGCCCACTTGGACTCGACCATTGGGGTTGCTGGCAGCTAGCTGATGAAGGTATCTACGGTGGAAGGTTATCGACTTCGAAATGGTCCAGCTGGCCATCTTTATCCCTGGCTTGCAGAGCCCAGCCTCCAGAGAGTTCGAGCTCCAGGGAGCGCTTGGTGGTCCCGTTCATGAGCATGCTACCTGGGGCGGGATATATGGCGGTAATCGAACATGTTGGATTCTCCATGCAATTGTTCTCGGGCAGCAGCTGGAGCCTTTTCTTTTTCTGCTCGCTTCAAAATAAATCAACATCGTAAAGAGAAACTACAGCTTAGGGACTGAGCACTTGCCTGCGTTGCCTCCAGAATTGATACGTCATCAGGCTTTGTTACAACCTGAAATTTCAAGCGCCAAGATTCGACTGCGGAAGGATTTTTTAAAAGGTGAACTCGTCAGGTATTGTGCCGGTGTGCCAAAGCAGGTCAAGTGTATTCGGGATCTCGATCAAGTTGGCATGCGAGTTGGCGGACAGACTAGCCCAACCGTTATCAATGCTATACAGAATCCATGGACGTCGCATACCATACTATTGAACCAATCGAAATGCTTCTCAAGGTTTACAAGATCAAAGTGTTCCAGGTATCAAGAGCTGGATGGAAACATGAGGGGCATGTCGTTCTTCTGGTCATCCCTATACATTCGCTTGGTCGTCACCCCTATGAAAGTCGCATTGGCTCTTGAATGACAGAGACTTGGCCATAACTCAGTAGCCAGAGAACCAGTTGGGGGGCATGTGTAGACTTAAGCATCCTCATCCCTGGCCCTTGCTGCAGCCCACTGGACACAGTGCTGTCAGATTGTTGAAGAAGCTGCGCAGGTTGCTTGGTCATTGCGTGTGTTTTATATTCCGACTTAGTAGGGCGTTGAATGCAGTTGGTTGCTTTCTTTCTCTCTACACCATCAAGCATGGAAATTCGTAAACTGACGATTCATAGTGATGTCGCAAAAACGGATTAGCCATTCCGAGTTAAACTACGCGGCCCTTTCCTGTCCGAACATGAGCGTTTAGGGCCAAGCGCAGGGAGTTCCGCAAGAACACCGAGCCAGCCAAACTTATGAGTCGCTCACAGTTGGCAGCGAGAGCGATGAGAGTAATTCGCGCACGACTCTTTGCTCCCATTCGATTCCTGAGACATTTTACCAGGAGGCTTCGCGGGGTTTGTGATGACCAATCTCTGGCCGGTAGAGGTCTAGGACAAGGCACTTGGCGCCCGCATTAAGAGCCGTAAGGGAGACTAGGACGAGCATCAACCAAAACAAAACCAACTCAGAATATCACAGAATGCGGGGGCGGGGGCGGGAGCGGGAGTCATCAAGACTGCATACGACTAATCGTCTTTGAGCTAGAGTCAAACACAGACTCCGCAGACGCCCTTGAACCAGGTTCTTCACTGGCAGGATCGCCGTCATGTAGCGCATAGGCCAACCGTGGATGGTCTACCTACTTCATCGTATCGTTGTAGAACGTGAGTGACAGCTTTCGACCTGCGAGATTGAATGTGGGGATCACAAGAAATGTGAGCTGGATGCATTTGACCGACAAAGACAGGTACGCCACATATTCAAATTCAAGGGAGATGACGATAAGTTCATCTAATACCTTGTACGTAGATGTACAAAAGGGTGTGGTTGGGATGGAGGAGTTGCTCGCCTCCCTGGACGTTTCGCATAGTAGGACCCGCCCTGATGAGCGAGACACTACCCAAGTCGGGCATGGTCGACGGTTGTTTTCACCGAGCTTGTGAAGCGCTTAAAACGTGTCTTGCAGCACCTGTGGAAGGCGTCGACGAAAGCAGGTGAACTGACTATTCCGTTCAATGTGGTTGGAGGAGGACAATATTGAGCTTCCGCAAAATGCTTTGGTGGAGACATGGCATGCCATGTGAGAATACTCTGAGGGTAGCTCTCGGATGAGGATGCAGACATTCCAGGTCAGATTTTCATGGAAAAGTGATTTGAATAACAAGTGGCAAAGTACATGGAAACCCAATTAAAGGGGGGAAAAACGACCCTGCTGTAAGTTGTGGCAGAGACATCGGGCAATAACAAAAGCCGCCAATAGCTGAGTTAAGCAGGGCGAGCATGATGCCGTCGGAAATCACCTTGAAACGGCATTTCGGGTCACACTGTACTATAACGACAGTGTGAGTCGTGGCTATGCTAACTCACAACATATTTATTTCATGAGGAATTTATTTAGGTGGTCTCTTGTGCTACAATTTCCCTCTCTGCCTGGCTTGAGACATAGGGCAAGGGTCTTGGTCGTAAGCTAGCAAGTTTGAGCTTTCAAGAGCTCTCAAGAGATTCGCCACCCCTTACACGAATGCATTCCGGCAAAAGCGCAATCCATTCAGGGCTCTCTATGTCTCTTTAATATCTTCATCAGAAGGGACCGTCGACACATTCAGCTTCAAAGTGGGGTTTTCGCTCAGCTGGTCTCACACCACCCTTTTGAGAATGCCCTGTTTACTGTACGATGTTAAATACAGGCTAGTTTGCATATCAGTACTATAGTATCCCGCCTGACTGACATTCGAGCTCATAACTTTGGGGGACAGGAATGTGGGTGCAGGAACGAGGTGATCCAGAGCGGCGCGGGACGGCAACCGAATCATAGCATGCGCGGCGCGATATTCCCCAAGAGGCCCTGTGGGTGACAGCAAAGAAGGCAGTATCTAATCAGTCTTTGGTTATGTGCGGGAAAAAGTGAGCTAGGGCGAAGGACGGCGACTCGTAAGCTGACACTTTGAGGGGAAGATGGAACGTCTCAGAAACTTTTTCGACGAAAGGTTCTGAGTCTATCACATGCACTCGGATTCGAAGGGGAAAAAAGACTGCTTTTCCAATATTGAATAACAAAAAAAGTGACGTACTACTCTTACGGCCGTGGGACGGCCCGTTTCGTGCAGACCTATAGGTTGACATATGGTCATCCTTCCTTCCTACCATCGACCGATACCCCAGCGGGTAACCTCCTTCTGACTTTGCTCGGGGAACGCTGAAAACTCTGGGGATGTTCCGCCTAGGAGCATGGCTCCGAATGTGACGAGTAAGACAAGATGATAAGCTTTCCAACCTCAGCCGCAGCCTAGCAGCCAGCCACAGTCTAGCGGCGTACTATGGCATGCGAGAGAGACAAGTCCAACGTGTAAGAATGGTCAGGTTTCGAAAATGGGGTTTCACTTCAACGTACTTTGCGTTCCACCTCTTGACTTGCGGAAAGACTAGACAGGATTCAACAGTCTATCGTACGCCACATCCGTCTCAAGCGGCTATGGACAGACTAGGTTTGGACGCTGAGTGACTGCGAGTGGCCCCAGGGAAAGGTTGCGTTCTCCAGCCGACGCCCGTTCTGATCACCATTCGTTGCCTCGCGGCTGTGGAGCCATGGAAATCCATGTTGGAATGGCGAAGGTTGGACTTTTTCTTGTCTGGATGGATGCAAACATTCAAGGCATGGTTTCAGTGCACATGTCAGTGTGCCTCGGACCTGAAGCCTTGGAATCCTTGCCGAGGAAGTGTGCAATATGCCTTGAAAGATAAACATAAAAGAAGACATGACCGCCGCTTCAGTTACTCTCAGGATGCATCACACAAACCGTACGTCTTCAACACCCCACGATGACTTCCGCAATCATCGAAGGGCGCCTTGACGCCACTCAGAGCTTTTTCGAGAAGCTGAAGCTGTTTTTCAAAAAGATACTTCCTACCCTCGAAAGAATTTTCAGGGCTCTGTATATTCAGTTTTGGAAGATCATCAATGCCTTCGTTCACTGGCACAAGCTTCCCACCTGGCTCGGCATTTTCAACCTCCTCGCCCTGCGGTACGAACTCCGCGAATACAACCTTTACGACACCTACCCCAGGCCTGAGAATCAGGGAACCCCGGAAGAATGCCCCATGAAAGACAACAAATTCCTTGCTTCGAGAAACTCGGATGGACATTTCAACGACCTCAAGGCGCCCAAGATGGGTTGCCGGGATATGAGGTTCGGCCGCAACGTGCCCTTGAGTCACACTAAGGCACCCACGCGGAAAGAGCTTCTCACTCCGAACCCCAGAGTGATATCGGAGAGAATCCTTGCGAGACCCGACGGCGAGTTCAAGCCTGCCACCATCGTGAACCTTCTCGCTGCTGCTTGGATTCAATTCCAGGTGCATGGTTGGGCCCAGCACTACTTCGACACCAGAAAGGAGACTCATGTTGAGATTCGTCTTGGCGATGGTGACAATTGGTCCGACGAGAAGATGGAGGTTCCTCTTACCAGGAAGTCTATGAAACCTAAGCCAGAGCCCGGGATGCCTCCTGCGTATGACAACGAGGTCACTCATTGGTGGGACGCCTCCCAGATCTACGGATCTACAGAGAAGGAAACCGAAGAACTGCGGGCTAGCTGCGACAAAAACCTTCCTGGGCAGCTTCTAGTCGACAGTAGTAACGGCGAACAATTTCTTCCCCGTGCGGAGGACGGGATCCCAAAGACCGGCTTCCGACAGAACTGGTGGCTTGGTCTTGAGCTCCTTCACACGCTTTTCGCCCTGGAACACAATGCAATCGCCGAACAGCTTCACCTCTCAAACCCGACATGGTCGAGCGACCAGATCTTCGACACTGCCAGATTGGTTAACTCAGCTCTCATGGCTAAGATCCATACCGTCGAGTGGACGCCAGGTATCCTGCAGCACCCGGCTCTGCAGGTCGGCATGGACGCCAACTGGTGGGGGCTTCTCGGTGACAAGGTAAGTTTGGGCACTCCTTTGTGATACCTGAATCAATGATTGACAAACTCATTCAGCTTTGGCACGTGTTTGGACGCATCGGTAACAACAAGTCTGAGGTTCTCTCCGGCATTCCAGGGTCAGGCGTCGATCATGACAAAGTGCCTTATTGCCTCACAGAGGAATTCGTCTCCGTCTACCGCCTTCACCCTCTCATCCCCGATAACATCGCCTTTTTCAACGTCAAGAACGGAACGCATGAGGGTACCCTTCCTATGAAGGACGTTTCCTTCGAGTCAGCTCGCAAGCCACTGGACCCCAAGGCCCCCCACCAGGGCGGCTTGGGACTCAACTTCGCCGATGCGTTCTACTCTTTCGGAGTCAACTATCCCGGTGCCATCCGCGCCCGCAACATGCCCAACTTCCTTCGCGACCTTACAGTTCCAGGTGATAAGTATTTCCCCGAGGGACGGCATTTGGACATGGGCACCATCGACATCCTCCGCGACAGAGAGCGCGGTGTTCCCCGCTACAACAATTTCCGCCGCCTCTTCCACATGCCGCCTGCCCGCAGCTTCACGGAGCTCACCGGCGGCGATGCCAAGCTGGCTGCTGACCTGGAAGAGGTTTATCACGGCGACATCGAGGCTGTGGATCTCCTCGTCGGTACCCTCAGTGAGCCGTTGCCCACGGGTTTCGGTTTCAGCGACACTGCGTTCCGTGTCTTCATTCTCATGGCCAGTCGCCGCATCAAGTCTGACCGCTTCCTTGCTGGTGATGCCTGGTGCCCTGAAGTTTATAGTCGCGAGGGAATGGAATGGGTCCAGAAGAACACGATGAAGGATGTGTTGTGCAGACATTTCCCTGAACTTGCTGCGCCTCTGCGTACGGTGGAGAACGTAAGTCAACCTCCGCCTGAACCTCCATGTGGCAGCTGCTAACCGCTCGTAGGCATTTGCCCCTTGGGAGAAGATCGGCAACACTAGCAAATACGATGGCGTTGAAACCAACAAACCGGAGGAGCTCGCCGCTATGAGAGCGGCTAACAGAGTTTACTAATCGATGCTATTTTGCGCCCTTTCAGTGATTGGAATGATAATTGGTGTATTTCACGAGGGAGCTCGGAAGAACATGAATCATCTCCTTGACAGGATTCCAATCCAGAAGTGAGGTCTGTTACTTGAAAAGGCTGGGTTTGAAGTTTAGATCGACTATTGTCGTGTGATAGGACAATAACCATGATGTCTTCACTCTCACTAAGCTACTACAGCAATGCATACTAATTGGATATACGCCTTTCGAGTAAGGGTTCGAGACTGATGTCCTCAGCAACCAAGGGAACGAGGAAATTCAGTCTCTTCGCCCAGAATCAGCGAATCCCGGTCAGAAGACGGCGGTTATCTGTCACGTGCGTTCTCTCGGAAAAGGGGACTTTTCATCCATAATCGGGTTCTGTATTTTCAGGGAAGGTGAGGTCCCATAGTCGAACGATGACATCGAGGGTTGTCAACAGGAAGGGATATCTTCAAAAAATACTTTGAGTAGGTCGAGTAGATGGGCTTTGAATAGAATTGAACACAGTGTTCAGATTCAATAGCAAGCTTTCGTCCGGCGGATACCTTGATCTACAGGAGGTGGGCTTCTACCTCAAATCAGACGACGGCAGCCTAGAATCGGATTTAGTGATCTAAAAGGGTACCAATCTCACAGGGGAAGCCTGTGAAACCTTTAGGCGGCCGTTCCAGAGTATACCAGCACTCATGGACGTGATGATGGAGATTGGTTTCATTGACGTCGTCATGACCAAATACATATGGTCAATGAATACTTGGCCTGAGGATCCGCATTACAAAAGTGTTGCAACAATAAGCCGTCAACAGCGCAGTAGCTAGGTGCGGCAGTGGCTCAGCGATTGGTAGCTGACGTAAGCGACGAATCGGCCACATCAATTGCCCACTGCCGCCTCGCCGCTGGCGATAGCTTCCCCCCTTCCGACACACCAGAATTAGCAAGCAATACACCATAACGAGTTGTATTGAGTGCCACGTGTCCCCTATACGTATATAGGTTAACAACGGCGATATCTATCCTTGTGAGGTTATTCCAACAAAAACGTTCGGGCTTTGAGCGTTTGCAAACAGTCTCGAAGGGATCGAAGGCTGGGTCATGGCCCCTTTTAATAGGGTTCATGGATGGAAGCCGGAAGAAGTTCAGCTCTATCTTACTGAGGCGAGGAATAACTTGAAGGACAGAAGTATTCATGCTTGCTGGCCCGTGTGCATCTCCTGTCGTGCGGTCACCTTAATTCTTCCTTTTCATATTCACATCGCTGCTTCCGCGGATTACTTAGCTAAAACCATCGAGTTAGGTGCTGTATGGAAAATTTCAAACAAAAAGCTGCCCAAGACGGAGTGGAGCGTCTAGCTGGTCCTCTAGATTCTGGTCTGGCTATGCAGTTAGAAAGAAATCAGAGAAACCAAAAATCACTATAGCTGTTGGTTCGGCATTCAGGTGGGTTTGAAGTGATCACCAAGTTCCCATAGCAATTATCGCGCGTAATTGCTGGTCAGGAATAGTAGGTGGAAGGCTTAAGTTGTGAATAGCTAGGTTGCGTGGGTTGCCAGTGGAAGTAGGA
>JAIMZG010000399.1:0-58514 GCA_020466075.1 Colletotrichum coccodes
CCCCCCCCCCCCCCCCGCTTGCCTGGACACCTTCAGGTGCCATTTCCCCACCAGCAGAAGCAACGTCGGCTGCAACAAACAAGAAAGGCGACTTACGAATGTGCTTATCATATCACTTCTCAAATACGTTGGCGGCCTGATGACTTGAACTCATGTTCCAGAATCATTCCAATAGAATAACTGTGTTGTCTGACAAATGTCACAGCAGCTAAATGTAGCAGATTCTCTTACCCTTTGGCAGGCGGAACACATGTGCAGCATGACAAACGCAAGAGTGTCATGAGATGATTTGCAAATTCATTTTTAGTTGCGTTGGGTTGAAAACTTCTAGTCGCTGTTCAAAGCCTTCGTAAATTTATGAAGTTGAAACCCCTGTACAGGCCAGCAAACAACAAGATGTCTTGGTTCAGAGAAGGGCCGGCCTACCCAAAAACATGCCAAGCATGAGTACCTTTTCGAAATTACCTCTTCCGCGTAACTGTACCTTGTTAACTGTGTTTTGGCATCTGCACTTTTTTCCTTCGGTTGGAATTGATACGTATCTCCGTCACCCTATCCTCGTCCTTTCCTGTCAGATACCTATATGAGCACCAAAAGCCCACGCCGCTTCTTCGAGAGGATGCCAGTCAATCTTCAAGATCTTAATTCCTATAAAGCTTCGAGTCAAAACGAGGGACTGCCACAGCTTATGCGAGAGGGACTTCACTGGACAGCAGCCAACCTTTGCCGAGAATTGTCCTATATTCACCAAGACCCCACAGCACTTGGCCCACAACAAGGAGGATGGACCCGTACGCGTAACTATTACCTTTCAGACCTTACTGACAATTGCAAGTGGGTGGCAAATCTTGCCGTTTACGCTCGACACCTTCGAGATCTCTCGCAATTCAGGGTATTCGACCTCCGAGTCGACATGATCAATGGGGCATTCGCATGGAAACCACCTCAGTCATCGGACTTAGTTACTGAATGGCTTTACATTTTTGATCGTCTGGATAATGGAAGGAACTGCAACGCCATCTACGATGACATGCCGCTGGAGGGATGATGGCCGTGGCCCAAGAAAGTCCCCTAGAAAGAGGAAACGGAGAGAGAGGCGGGGAGAGGGGATGGGAGATTAGCTGATATGTAGTACAGCTGCCCTTAGCACTTAGCCGCCCCGGGCTCCATTCATGGGTCACAGACGAGGGTCACATGGGGACGCATACAATTGGGTTAACGAACCAGAATATAGATCACTGTGCTTGTATATTGCCACAAACAGAAAACTAAAGTCCGTAAATCCGTAACCTGCAAAAGTACCTGGCTCATCCTATATGTACTTCGCTCACACCGGATCGCGCGACCTGAGGGCGGCGGATGACCCGGCCGCACCTGGACGACAGAGGGGCAACAATAAATGTATTGTCTAGAGACGCGGCACAGCACCAGCTTTCAGACTCTGTATAACCTCGGCTGCGGCTCGTTCTCCACTTCTCACGGCACCTTCCATGTAACCTTTCCACTCTCCCGCAGTTTCTGTCCCAGCAAAGTGAATATTGCCAGATGCCTTCCTCAGTGCATCTCCGCCAAAGGTATCGAGAACTCCGGGCGTAAGCGACGTGCTGGGGCACCCCCGCCCAGAGAACTCATCATTTACCCATTCGTAAAAGACCATTCGTAGAATCCTTCATGAACCCCCTCTATTCCGAAGAGTTGGCTAAGTTGAGCTAAAAGGTCGCTCTCGCGTTCAGCAATCGGCAACGTTGCCCACGCCTTGCCCGGGTCGCCGGCCATGAAGCATGTCAGAACGAATTTGCCATCCGCAGGACTGCTTGTGTCCCGAATTACGGAGGCAGGACCGACAAAAGATTGTGCGAGTCCACAGAAACCCTTTTGAACCCAGAATGGAGAGCTGAATTCCATCATGGCTTTGGTGTAGTAACCGTAGGTCTGCGATTCGATCCACGCCAGCTTTGCGTGCGAGAGGCGTGGAGTAAACGACATCGTCTTGAGAACTGGCCCAGGGACTGTTGTGATCACTTTTCGGGCAGCGTAGACAACGCCGCCAGCTTCCACTTTGACGGATCGGTGACTATCTTGCACGACTGTCCGTACCGGGCCTGAAAGACGAACAGTTTCGTCGGCGAGAGACGAAGCCAGCCCCCTAGAGAACAGTTGGGTGCCTTGACGAATGCGCAAAAACTGACCTCCATGTTTTCGGTCAGATCTCATCTGCAGCAGGCCACCGCCAGACTTGCAATAGTTGAGGAAGTAGAGTGCCGAAATGTCTTTCGGCTCTTGGCCTAACATGGCTCGTGTCCATACAGTTGCCGTAGCCAGTGCAATGTGATCTGCACCGCGAGATTTCAGGTACGCTTCAAAAGTTTGAGAATCCAGGGTCGTATCCTTTGGTCTGAAGACATCAAGGGCTTGGCAATCAGCCTCGACCATATCGCGAATCTGGGCCAGATGATCTCGAGTTGCGTCGTTGAACTGAATCAGTGTTAGGTATTCCATGTCTAGCATGATCTTGGAAGATGAAATTTGAGACAGACCTTGGGCAACTCCCCGTACGTAAAGGGGCTACATCTGCCGTCGGAGTCTTGGAGTACGCAATTGCCGTCAGTGTTCTGCACAATAAACTCGGCGCCGTATTTCCTAGCCAGATCATACATCCTGCTCTGGTTTGTATCGTTGATCCAAGCTGCGCCGAGGTCGAAAACTCCCCTACCGCCTTCGTCTTCCATCGGCTGGCTCCAGGTTTTGCCGCCCACACGGTCACGGGCTTCCAGAACCACACAAGTGAGGCCGGCTCGTCGTACACAGTTGGCTGCCGAGAGACCTGCGAGCCCGGCACCGATGATGACGACATCAATGGCTTGCTGCAAAGGCACAGAGGAGAGACTCCGGGGAATCGAGGTCTTTTCCGGGCGAGCCACCACGGCGTTGATCTCAATCAGCCAACCCGGAACCGCTAGCTTCCGCACGGGGACGAGAGCCATTGAGGGGCGGTGTTTTCCGAAGAATCGTTGAATGTGACGGGTATGCTGACGCTTTGCGGCATCGTAATTGACGATGTAGAATGTCAGGCTTGCAATGTGCGATACTGATGTTCCAGAGGCGATGATGACTTTTCGGAGGTTCAGTAATGATAGATGAATTTGCGAGTCGTAATCTGATGGTACTTGGCCGTCGCTGGTGTTCCCAGGCAAGCCAGAGACGTGGACGAGCGATCCGGCGTGGGTGATGGTTGCTGGGGCATAGTAGGCAGAAGGTGTGTTGAACAAATCGATTGTTTCGACAGTTACAGTCATCTTGGCGGTATTAAGATCCAGTTCTACCGTCCGTTCAAGAGACAGAAGTCCGAAACATTAATGTAGGGTGTTGGAGATTAAAGAGAGATGAGATATTGCAATTTCGTGTACGGCGGTAATCATATGAACTGCAAAGTCAAAGCTTCAACTGAATTTTCAAACATAGGCCAACATATTGAAAGGTGCGAGTCTGCTCCGACATCTCAAAGTCGTCTTTTGATTGATCTGATACCAATTTCTTGAAAGTATGCACCTTCTAGTATGACTTCAGTCCACACGACTGAAAAGGGCATCTGACAGCGACTCGATTACCCCTCACTCGAGCGTGCCAACTCTAAACCCAGTCTACCTCGATCTGTGGGCGTCTACCAATCGATATGGAGGCCCAACAAGATTGGTCGGCTCTGAGTGACTCCTGTGTTGACCTCAGACGCCGTTAACGGAAGAACGCATTTTTTATCATATTGTTATCTCCGCTATCGGTGACCAATATCAATGTTGGACACAGTTGCCCGCGGCTTTGCTGGCTACATGTTCGACAGCGAGGCCGGTCAACAACAATACAATTGATAAGCCGGCATCCTCCATACGTCATATCAGAGATGGTCAGGTTCCATGGCTGCACTCCACTTCTCAGCGGGGCTCTCGGTCGACCACCCCGAAGTGGAGGCCCGAAATCAGGACCACAAGCCTCACATGTACATCCGTGACATCTTAACCGCTTGTAGGCAATGTCGAAGAAGCAAATGACTGTGTTTCTACAATTGTTTCATCACCATGACTGATGCTTTAGGGGCGGTCATCGAAATATTAGTTGTCCTGAATTATGAAAAGGAAATAAAACACCTACCAGATACTTCGAGTAGAACTACTACGTTGAACCCTTACTATACTCCTTCCAGGCAAACCACTATCCGACAAAGTGGCCATTCACGACAAATTCAATTTCAGAAACTGTCAAGCTACCTTTCACCGCCAATATGAATCCATAGTATGGCTGCATATTAGAAAGGATTAAGTGTCACCTTCAGGTAGCTAGTAGTCTCTTTTTCAATAACACAGCCGAACTCTAGACTGCATCGACATTCTAGGTCGCGATATATGCCACTATATGTGATTCCTCTACCCAAGCCTCTATGACTTCGACCACAATTTCTCAAGCTCATTTCTGTTTTATAAAGCGGCTCTCCTCAGTCCATTCCTTCGCCTACATGCAGTGAGCTATTGAACAATGTCCTTCAGCACTCGATCCAGTACTTTGGCCGCTTGGAGCAGTTCTTCGTCATGAAAGTGTTTTCCAACTAGCTGTAAGCAAATGGACATTCCATCGAAAAGCTCTGCATCGTCTTGAAGTATCTTGACATCAGCAACGCTCGTCTTCCATGAGAGGAACGACCCCGTCCCTGAATACAACTTACAAGCTTTCCATTCCTGCTCATCTTGATTATTTCTGGGCTTGTATTCTTGTTCCGGCAGGTCTGTACTTTTGCTGACAACTAGCCCACTAGGAAGGATCGCTGCCGGCTGGTCTAGAACATTCCAGATACTCGTATAGCCCCAGTATTTGGCGCCGCCTTGCAATACACCTGCACCCACATAGGCTGGGCAGAGAATGAAATCGACACCCCTCTCCTTCATCAAAGCATGGTATTGTCTTCTGTATGTCTCTCTTCTGTAGTTCAGGTCCCAGTTCTCGGCCACTGTAAGTGGCTCAGCCCGGGAGAACCCAAAGGCATGATGAGTGAGCGGGAGTGTTGGTTCGCCGCTCTCGGCAAATGTATCGACATATGGCCTCGGGCCTTGCGGAAAGTATAGAGCTGACTATTAGATTCATGAGCCGAGTAAGCATTGAATAGGATATTTCGTGTTATAACAAGTACGTTGTCAGCTAGTCCAAAGGAGATACAGCAACTCACAACTATGTCCCATCCACGGGCATGATCGTAGGGCTCCCAATCCACAACATTGACGCCTGACCGCGTCAACTTGTCTGCCACCATTCGGAGTGCTCGCAATATAGGTGGATGAGGTTTAACGCAGCTGATCAAGTTAGCATCTTGAAGGTTCTAGAACGACAACAACGAACATACCCGTCGTCAAGCATAAGACCCACGGTGAACTTCTTGTTTAGATTGACTTGCCTCCACGGCACTGGAACCAGCATCGTTTCAGAGTCCCAAGGCTCTGCTGCAAGTATTGCAGCCATGAACAAGTCCAAGTCCTCGACGCTTTGACCCAAAGGCCCAACAACGCCACGAATACTTTCTTGACCAGATGTAATACCGAAGTTACCCAAGTTCGGAACGCGCAAAGCAGTAGGTCGAAGTCCGTAGCAACCATTGAAAGCAGCTGGGATTCGTATGCTGCCACCAATATCGGTGCCGACACCAATGACTGAGCACTTTGCGCCGACAGAAACACCCTCACCCCCAGATGACCCTCCGGGAGAGCAAAGGAGGTTATGTGGATTTAAGGTCAATCCGGTAATGTTGTTGTTGCAATCCAAATGCTCCAAGTAAAAGTCAGTATGGACGTCTTTCACGGCTCCACGATCCTCGCCGATACGTACTGAGCTGAGAATGGGTCTGTACATACCATGAGGGATTGAGGTTGGTTTGTTCGGACATGTATCACGGCTCCTGCCCTCTTCAAGATTTGTATTGAAAGTGCGTCCTCGAGTGGGATGTTGGTAATTTTCGACACAAACCCAGCGTGGGTGATGCGGCCGCCCATGCCAATATGTTCCTTTGACAGCTTAGCACCAAGAATCCGATGTTGTGATTATTAGGTCACATCCAAACTCACCTTAACAGAGATGGGAATACCATGGAGTGGCCCAACCAGCTGGCCAGTCTTTTTGAAGTGGGCGTCGAGCTCGTCGGCTTTTCTCAAAGCATCTTCTGCCATTATCTCAGTAGCAAAGTTCGTCTTGTAAGGCAAGACGGCTTCGGTCAGCATGTTGACGATATTCGTAAATCAGAGACTAATACTCACCAGCTGGTGTATGATGGTTGTCCTTTTTAAAATGCTGTGATAACTTGTCTGACAGTCCATTGGCCGCTCCTATACCTCATCTGCAAAGTCAAAGAGTTCTGCTCTGTCATTTGAAGTTCAACCTCTGTCAGGATTCCCGATTCGCATGGGATATCATAGACATTTCGACGATCCTTGGGCGGGAGCTCGTCATTTCGAAGCAAATAATCCTTCGGTAAAGAATCTTGCTGGATACTAACGCATTTCTGGGCAAGGTCTCGCCAGGTTTCTGAAACCGGTATGATAATCATTCTTGAGCTTTGAACGGATGTTTTTGGGCAAACAGATAACAATAGATCGTTCCGATAGGGTGACACAAGCAGCCTGCAACCACTGTTTAAACTGCCTCGGAGGAGACCTATAAACTCTTTGCTCTTGACTGAGATGGCAAAGCCATTACTGTGGCTCCGATAGCGTCAGAGAGGGGCCGGTCTGCCTATCGCTGTCAGCTCCCGTCTTGGTCAAGAGCGGGCAAGGGTGCTCCATTTTGATGCAGCTTCCGGCATCTCTATGTATAGTCTCTCCGCTATATGCGGGCGCCTTCTGGTCCAGAAGCAAGAAGATGTAAGCGCTTATCAGTAACACAATTCAGATATTACGGCTATCAATGTGTTATCTTTACCCGAGGCTTTCAGAGAAACTGTACTAGTGTTTCTCATGCTCGGCAATCGCTATCGGAATACTTTCGGCCGCTGTCCAACGACAGAACAATCCGTTCAAGCCAGTTGGGAAGCAGGGGGCTTATCAACAGATCCCACACACTCATGTTGTGCATAGCGCATACCTGGGGTGAAGGTCGCATTACATCTGCTCACCGAGACAATTGTGATGTCAACCGTGCACAAATATGTACACCCAACTTTGGACGAACCAGTAATTGTCAATTGGGTATGATCGTATCTCATTTGTGACCTGTGTGACGGCGTCGATAAATAGCTGAAGCTGTGCACCTTCGAGTATAACCTTCAGCCCTGTCACCTATCTTTAAATTGAAGCAGAAGCCAGTTCTCTTTGAGGATAAACCAACAATTCCCCCCATCAGAACTCAACATTAATATTAACGGCATGGCACACGCAACGCACACCACGGAGAACGAAGATGCTTTCCCACCTGGCACTTCGAGACTCATCGACATGGAAGGGACTGTGGTCACTAAACACGCCTCGGGTTCAAATGAGCAAGACATCGTTCTCATCCCTCGACCTTCAGATGACCCGGAAGACCCGCTAAATTGGACAAAGAAGCGCAAGCTGCTGGCGACGTCTTGCGTAATCGTTTACACTGTTATGATTGCAATTCCTAGCAGTGCAGTCTACTCCGTCGTGACGCCTATCAGAGTGGCAACTGGCCTATCACTAAATGACATTAACAATGGAACGGGAATCATGGTAAGGGATCGATAACGGTGTGATCACCAAGACAAACTGGTACTGATCATATTTTTTGTTAGTTCTTGTTCTATGGTTGGGGATGTTTAATCTGGCAGCCCCTTGCACTCCAATACGGCAAACGACCGGCATATCTAGCGTCACTCATCGCCAACATTGTATGTAGTCCAGAGCCGTCTCTTTCGTTAGAACAGCATTGATAAAGTTTTGCAGATAATTTTAGCCACTGCGCCAATGTGTACGACCAAGCATACGTATCTGGCAAATCGAATCCTGCTTGGCCTTTTTGGGGCGCCAGTCGAGTCGCTTTGCGAAATATCAATCACGGATATTGTAAGCAGTTCTCACAGCTAGGTATTGGATACTTGTTTGAATTACGAGTAGCTAATCCCGACATAGTGGTTCGCTCACCAACGGCCCAAATACCTCGCCTTGTACGGCTGGGGTCTATCAATGACGGGCAAGCTGGCGCCCATGCTCTCAGGCTTTATCAATGTTGGGATGGGATGGAAGTGGACCTTGGTAAGTCAGGTTTCACACCAAAGCTGCTGATACCAGTCTAATCAAAGTTTGACTACTTCAGTGGTGGTGCGCGATCTTCAACGGAATTGCTCTTGTTTATTGCTTTCTTCTCATGGAAGAAACCAATTATGATCGGCCAGGAAGACCAGTTTGTGACAGTTCAGTCATGGTTTCTGAAACGGGGGCTGCGGAGCTCCAGACTACCAATGAACCAGACGAAAAAGCTTCCAAGAAGTCTGGCAAGCGGAACTCCTCATGTGCCAACCCAGTTGATACTGAGATGGGACAGGTCTTTTATCCACGCAAGACCTTCATCCAGAAGCTCGGTATCAAAGACAAGCCGAGACCCAACCGCATGCCGGATATCGCACTTGGTGGTCTCACCGGCTTCACATACCCTTCAGTTGTTTATGCTGGGTAAGACGTCTTGATATATACTTTCTGTAGCATGTGTGCTAATCTTCCTTAAGATTAATGTATGGCGCCAACAATTTGGTGTGGTCTGGTGTACAGAATGCCACCGCTGGTACTGTTTACACCACCAAGTACGGATTCTCCACGGCCGGTGTAGCTGCTGCATACGCAGGTGGCCTATTGGGCACCATAGTCGGGTGAGTCCTGCGAAGTCGACTTTTTGCGGGCAGTAATTCAATATCTAACTTGCATATCTCACCTATAGCGGTTACTACTGCGGCAAAGTCGGTCGAATCCTCACGATTCGCCTCGCACGCCGCAACAACGGCATCTCCGAGTCGGAACATTCGCTATGGCTCTTCGCAGCGTCCATGTTTTTGGTTCCATTCAGCATGCTGTTGTACGGACTCGGCGTAACATACCACATTCATTGGATTGGTCTCGTCATCTCCCAGTTCACACTCGCGATCAACAACGCCCTCTCGGTGGCCGGCTCACTTGGCTATGCCATTGCCTCATACCCACAGCTCAGCGGCGACATGATTACTACGTGTGTAATTATTCGCAATACGATGAGCTTTGCAATCAACTACGGCATCACTCCCTGGCTAAACCACATGGGGTATCGTGACACATACTGTATTGTCGCAGCGATTGGATTCGTCTGGAATGCGAGCATATTTTTTATGATCAAATATGGCAGGCGGATTAGAAAGAGAAGTGCGGAGAGATACTGGCGCCATGTGGCAAAAGCGCATGCCAAAGGTTTGAGTCATTAAACCTACCATGACAGAATCGCGGTCTATTACCTAAGTTCGATCTCCTAGCTCATACGCACAGATGTGACGACTTTCTCTATATATTCAATTAAGTTCTTAACTTAGATCATCAAGATAATCAGCCAAAATGATGATTTTGAAAACAAGCAGACCGTAACCCTGAAAACAATTAGGCCACCAACCAAAGTGTACCCTTCGCCTCTGCTAAGACTGCAAAGCTTGCAATCAGCATCCTCACACAAAGCCAAATGTGCAGCTCAATTAGGGAATTGGTATGCGTAGCTCAGCTGAGGTTGCTGAGGACTAAGTTCAAGTGGCATCTTCTTACGCGCAGGCAAAAGATCTCAACGAATTATCTTATCTTGTATGTCATTGATACCTTCTCTTGCCCTTTCTTCTATTTTGAATCACGGTCTGACCGATAGTACCTCTGTCTACTCACAAGAAAGCCGCTTCGCATTTAATATCGCCGACATGGGTTTCAATTTGATTTCCTGCCAGCGTCTATTCAGCGCCGCCCTCTACAAAGGAGACCAGAACTACTTTTGCGTCGGGACTGCTCTTGACAGAGGTTATCGATTCATATTTAGCATTTGGATATAGCCCTGTAGTCGAAGAGTAGCTGAATGCCGTTTTCATTCTTGGCGATTTCCACAAATTGTCTCGAACTGGTTGCTGCTTTCTGAGCCGGTATGCTTCAACCAAGGGATTCTAAATGTTGTCGAACGCATCTGAATGGGCTTTGTTGGTAGTCTTGAGACTGAATAATACGGTGCAGTATTTACCTTGCGCAACAGGAAGAAGCTGTTCCCTACGAGAAGAGTGAGCTTGGTTGCCAGAGCCTCCAGCATCCGACTTGTTCCTCTCGCTTGAATCATCGCTATTCGCACCAAAGGTAGCCACGCTCCCTCAATGCTTTGCGGCCTGTCCGGCCCACTGCGGAACCATGACAAACTCAAATTAGTCGGTGACCAGATGACGGATGAATGATCTAGAGCCTCACATCTACTACTCTGCTGCACTAGTCGCTCTTCTGGCATACACATGATTTCTTATCAGTTTCATCACTAATCACGTTAAGCTTTTCATGACCTTCAGTACACCGCACGAAATTAAAAACATTACGGACAACGCAATACCCTGTTGGGGTAAATTTAATGTTAAGAAACGCGAGCCGGTCACCTGAACTTGGTTGTCTTGACGGATCAAACAATTTATGAGATGAACCAGGGTGATGCTGGTAATACATGCCGTGACAGGATAGTCTTGTAGAGCGCGCTCCGGCACCGGCGACAGCCACAAAGACGGGCTCTTAGATAAATTCAATGTTTTCTTGAACAATTTAGCCGCAAACCTACCTAACGGAAAAAGCCCTCCATCTAGCCCACGTGGGGAATCCGTTATCTTCAAGTCTGAGCCATTCATGTTGATCCCATACAGATATCAGTCTATCGCGCCCAGAAATTTACCATACCCTTCGCCCGGTTGACTCCTGAATCTATTAGAGAGCTGGCAAAAGCCTCATGCAACTGAAGACGAATAATTCGAACACAACGAAACTGACAGCCATGTTGGGGTAGTAAGGCGGGGGTGCCAAGGTGAGGGGATGCAGAATGACATGAGGGCAATTTATAGTGCCGGCGTCTTAACCAATTCAAGTATCGTCTGTCGGCAGTTCCACTCCTTGTACTCCGTGTTATGCGGGGAAAGTGGACATAATCAACTTCCAAGGTTTTTGGATCAACGGTCTCAAATCCGAAGCTTCGGGTCAATGCTGCCCGTCAAAAGCTATCCGACCCGTATAAATGAATAGAAGCTGTCGAAACCCATAATGGTACGCAATTGTCCGTTCTCTGTCGCATCAGCCTCATCAGTCCAAGTCCAAGATCATGGCAGGGTTTCGCAAGTTGGCCGTCGGCTTGAGCGCAATTGTGGCCGTGTTTTCTGCACCCACCGAGGCCAAAGACTACACGCCATACGTTGACCCCTTTCTCGGCACTGAAGGCCCTACGCCGGGATCCTCATACCAAGGAGGAAACGTTTTC
Organism: Colletotrichum coccodes; assembly: GCA_020466075.1. Classification (NCBI taxonomy): domain Eukaryota; kingdom Fungi; phylum Ascomycota; class Sordariomycetes; order Glomerellales; family Glomerellaceae; genus Colletotrichum; species Colletotrichum coccodes. Next base: position 11,479 of record JAIMZG010000399.1, read on the forward strand.
CCTGGTGCGACGCTTCCATTTGGCGCAGTCAAGGTTGGCATCGATACGTCGAGATGGGACACTCGGTACCAGGCAAACGCAGGTTACACCGTGGAAGGCAACGTGACTGGCATTTCCATGCTGCACGTTAGCGGAACTGGAGGTGCACCCACATATGGTTTGATTCCGCAAATGCCACTCACGACGCTGGAGGGGGTGAATCTGCTGGACAACCTGACTTATATGCAGCCGAAGGTTGGACATGATGTTGCCGAGGTTGGGTACTACAAAACAGCTCTCAAGAATGGCGTAACAGCCGAGATGAGCGCCAGCATGCACGCCGGCATCATCAAGTACGAGTTTCCCAGCAACGGGGGCCGTCATGTGTTGGTTGACTTGAGCCACTACCTGCCAACTCGTGGCAAAGAGTCTCAGTGGTACAGCAATGGTCGATTGGAACGCAGTGAGGACGGGTCCTGGTACTCTGGATACGGCGTATACAGAGAAGGCTGGGCTCTCGGTAAGTCCCAGCTATCTGAAGCCAAAAGCGAAGGCTGACACAGCCAGGCGGTGACTTCAAGGTCTACTTCTGTGGACAGTTTGACAGCGTTCCCGAGGATGCAGCTCTCTTCTCTGGTATTTACACGGACCCGTATTGGCCAAATGTCACAGATGTGAAGCCTTTTTTCAACAACCAGACATCAATCCGCGGCGGCGTCGAGGGTTACCAATACGCCAACCGCATTGGTGGCCTCTTTTCATTCCCGTCAAACGTGTCTACCTTGACTTCCAAAGTGGGCGTGTCGTGGATCTCAGCCGACAAGGCGTGCCAGTTTATCAAAAACGAGATTCCCCACTGGAACTTGAACCAGACGGTCACAGAGGCGAAGGCTCAATGGAACGACCAGGTGCTTTCCAAGATCGACGTCAAGACGCAGAACGAGACGCAGTTGGAAATGTTTTACACCGGACTCTATCACTCGCACTTGATGCCTTCTGACCGCACGGGCGAAAACCCCCACTGGACTTCAGAGGAGCCGTATTACGACGATTTCTACACCCTGTGGGACACATTCCGCTGCACTCACGCACTTGTCTCTCTAATTCTGCCTAACCGACAAGTCGACATGAGTAAGTCCTTTCATCTGACTGTTTACAATCTCATTACCTAACAACACCCAGTCCGGGCCATGATCGCGGCTGGCAGGCCATTTCTTATGAGGGCACTCCATGGGAGTACAGTTTCAGTGCCCCTCACGACATGTCAACCTTGATTGCTTTGATGGGCGGCCCTGTCACATTTGAGAACCGGTTGGACACAAGCTTTGTTCCCGGTTTGGCAGAGCAGGACCAGGGAAACAACGGCATAGGAGACATGATATACAATCCTGGAAACGAGCCCAGCTTCATGACGCCATTCCTATACAACTACATCGAACGCAAGCAGTGGAAGAGCGTAATGAGGAGTACGTCTATTGTCGATGAGTACTATCACGTCGGGGCAAGCGGCATTCCAGGCAATGATGACGCAGGAAGTATGAGCAGTTGGCTTGTTTGGAACATGCTGGGCTTGTATCCTGTTGTCACTCAGCCTATTTACCTAATCCTTTCACCCCGCTTCGAGAACATCAGCATCAGGCTGGGTGATGCTGGCGATCTCTTGCGAATTACCGCCACTGGACTTAACAATGGTCACTACGTCCAAAGTCTCAAGGTCAATGGAGTGGAATGGAACAAGAGCTGGGTTACTCATGAGGATCTGCTGGGTAACGACAATAAGGGAGGCTTGCTTGAATTCGTGATGGGCGCAGAACCGCAGGAATGGGACTCGGGCGAGTTGCCTCCTAGCCCGGGGGCTTTATGATTTCCTCACTCTATCTTGGTATTTTACAATAGTGCTTCAATGGCACTCTTGTATGTATAGTACTGCCAAATAAATTGGTTCGCACAGACAGTGCCGTAACAGTGTTTATTGTATACTTAGAGCAGCCTCTAACTTATCTTGGCTGCGCAGACGCTGCCGCGCATGAACACATACTCACGATGTCATTTCTCTTTGAGATCATTGCACAAAGCTTCCGTCATTCACCTTATTACTGCTAGCCTTAAGACTCAACTCTATTTCCTCTATTTCCAAATCAACTAATTGTTTGTATCCCTTCACATGCCACTCGTGCTCTCACCAACTCGGTAACTTCAAGTCTCATAAGTGGCGGGCCGCCGTAGAACACTACACCGGTCGTATGTCTTTCCACTGTCCCACAAAGACGCATTCGAAGCTCCCGGAACTGAAACATGAATCCCTGGACATTGCTTTCGTTGTAGTGGACCAAGACACGGAAGACTCGAAGCATAATGCAATCGACACCGCGTTCGTTCATGTTACGGTGGCATAATATCAGCTTGCTAAGCTATTGGTCACGTTGAGAAGTTGGATATTGATGGTCACTTACTTTTTCTAGAAAGCTTTTTGACGAAAGTTGAGTGCCTAGGTTTCGCGGTAGAGAGCGGTTGTAGTCGAGTGCCCATTCTGTCAGAAGTCCCACAGGCTCACCGAAAGACGCTACAATGTGCTTCTGTATACTAGCTGAGTCGGGAACGCAGCGTTATTTACTAAGTCTGGTCCTTTCGCTTTGCTTTATGACTCACTTTCTACGACGTTGACGCTGGATTCTTCGCTACATGTTACACATTCTCTTGTAACTCCCGAGATTGGTTAGACTAAATCAGCGTTAATAACATGACGGTATTATTTTAGGCCATTCCTTGAACGCCACGTAACGAATGATCTGCCATCACTGAGTTTGAGCAGACAATCACGCGAACGCCAAAAGCCCTTTGGATTACGTATGTGTTTGAAAAAAATCCTTGAAATTACACCCAATACGTGGAAAAGAAGTACTCCCCCAACACTTCACCACCCAGTTATTCTGCCTTCGCTAACAATTACATCCCTCATCCTTTGAGGCATCGTTTCTACCCAGGTATCAATTGTTTGCTGGTGAAGCTGGTCCCAGTCCTTATTTATACGGTCCTTCAGTTCCTGTTCGTCCCATGTATCATGCTTCGCGATATGTGACTTTGGGATTTGCCAACAGTTCTCGATAATAGAGAGATCTGGCGATACGGGACTGTTAAGATATCGCTTGATTCCACGCTCCTCCTTCCAGGCGTTGACGATATTCTTGGGTCCTATTCCTTGCCAAGAGTAGCCGTCTTCCTCGAGTACAAACTGCTCGGCGTTGTCAATCCAGGAGCCAACCACAAGTTCAAGTACGTTGTCTCGGTACGCCTCGAGAGACAGCCTCCCATTTTTGTTAGTTGGGGCCTCATAAAAGATCATAGGTGACTTGAATCCATAGCCAACTGCAGCCCAGCAATGAAGTCTCTTGAGCTCTTTCTGTTTAGGAGGCTCTTGCTCCTGAATACAGTCAGGGCAATACCGCTCCCCTGGCTTCCTAATCATACGGAGCTTGCCTTGCGGCCCGATGCTAAACTGCACTTCGTCGGAAAATCGTATATCGCGCCAGTCTTGCGGCCGGGGCCGTAACTCTAATGCCCTTTCGGCATCCCCAACTCTTCGGTCGGCGATACTCTTCGAGACCCAGCCCTTGTCGCAGGTAATACACTTCCGCCAGTCGAGAGTGCCCATAGCGCGCTGAATTGTACGCCAGCTACAGTCGATCTGGATACCAGAATCAAAAGCAAGGGCTTGCCACGTCAACGCCTGAGCCTCGAATCCGCGCGACCAAATTGTCTTCTCCATCGCTTGTAAATCCTGTGTATTCAACAGTTTTTTGCGTCCACGAGTCTCTTGAACTTCAGGATCCTGGTTCTGGCGTTTTTTGTCGTCGTTGAGGATTTTCCAGCCCTGCCGGTTTGAGACCCCTAGGTGTTGGAAAACGCGGGTTTAAAATGAGGGACTTGGTACCTCTCAAGATAAGATATAGTGCCTAGCACTTGGGCCTTCTTGGGGGTATCAGCGTGAACAACTCCCATCGTGAAGGCGGTTAAAACCAAAGCAGAAATAGCTTTCCCAAGGTATTGAACAAGGATTGAAAGCCTAGAAAAAGGGGTGGTTAGTTGCGCGGGGTAAGTGGGCGTGGAATGTGTGAGTTTTTTTTGTCATCCGGGCGTCATCGAACCGTCTTACCGCATCTCACCGAGTTGCACCGACCATTACCAACCGTTACCGAGCTTTGCGACAATGTCTAAACTCATCCACTCGAGACCAATACTCTACATTTCATCTCGTTCAACATCACTAAGCCACATTAGGAAGTGACAATGATCTTCAAGTGCCATGAATCAGAGGGACATATATCGCTAGACTTGTATGGCCAAGCAATGAAAAGCAAACTACCCCTGCATACGAGCTGGATCATGTACTCAAATGGGTTAGGCTTGTAGGCAGTTTCCGAGGCTTTTCCGCCAACCCTGCCACCGCCCGGACGTCATTGTGGAACACCGCAGCAAAGTTGAGGTTGGAAGACCCGACGAAACAACAGAGACTGGCCATCAAATCTGAGGCCAGGATACATCATCCATTCAATGCAATCCTCAAGTTATCTTCTTTCATACACGTAGCAGTCCCCATATCATAGAAGACTGTCATTGCCTCTCTCATCGTCGTTGAGTTTAACGACGCCCCGCTCAAGCATGGCACGGCACTCAGCAGACCATGCAATCAGTGATGCGACGGAAACGGAGAGGCTTCTCGGCCCAGCACTTGAAGACGGCAATTATGACGACGGTGTATCAAATCGTAATGCACCCTCGAATTACGCATTTTCTGGTCGAGCACGGACAGCTCCGGTCATCGATGGCCAAAAACAGGACCAAATAGCTTTCAAGATGGCCGCCACCGCCTGGTCGTTCGTTGTGTTGGGGCTTTTCGTATCTACAATCGGCGTTACGATCCCTCATCTTCAAGAATATTATCAACTGACCGACATCCATGTGTCTGCAATCTTCCTTGTCGGCCCAGTCGGCTACTGCCTCGCATCATCACTCAGCAACCGCATACATCTGAGGCTAGGCCAGAGAGGCATCGCCATTCTTGGCCCTGCATGCCACCTTGTATACTCAGTAACTGGGGCGTTCCATCCCCCATTCCCGACATTCCTCGTTGCTGCTGGCATTGGCTCGTTCGGTATGGGACTTTTAGATGGATCTTGGTGTGCTTGGGTCGCCGGTCTCAAGAACGCAAACACCCTGTCGGGCATATTGCATGGCTCATTCTCTACGGGCGCGGCTCTCTGCCCATACCTTGCTGGCATCATGTTCTCTACGAATAACGGACTCTGGTATCAGTGGTTTTATGTACTGGTACGTTCGGCGTTTGATCAATCACCATCATGGCTTTTTGCTAATCATGTGCTGTAGTCTATCGCCTCTGCACTGGAACTGGTGATTCTTTGCTTAGCTTTCAGGCACGAGGACTCGAGAAAATACCATGGGAATAACAATGATCTTGATCAGCAAGGCTTTGCTGGTAGAGTAAATCAACGAGAAATTCTGAAATATAGCGCCACCTGGGTGTATGCTGCATACCTTCTCGCGGACGTAGGTACGGAGAGCACGGTCTCGGGCTGGGTGGTCGCTTTCATGCTTCGAATCCGGCATACCAGCACTTACGCGTCCAGCATTTGTTCTTCGGGCTTCTGGGCAGGTATGGCAGTGGGTCGATTAGTCCTGGGTGCTGTGACGGACAAGCTCGGCGCAAGACGGGCAGTCATACTGTATCTCCTCCTTGCCCCCGCCTTTATCGTGCTGTTCGTGCTCGTGCAAGTCTTGTGGGTATCGGTACTCTCCATGTCTCTTCTGGGGTTTTTGATGGGGCCTCTGTTTCCTTCTTGTATCGTTCAGCTCGTCTACTTTCTGCCAAAGGGGCTGCATGTTAGCGCTGTTTCTTTCGTCGCGTCGATCGGTCAGATTGGCGGCGCGATACTTCCGTACATGTTAGGAGCCATTACGCAAGTGGCGGGTCTTTGGGCATTTCCGTACATGCTGTTAGGGCAGTTTGCTGCAATGCTTCTGTTTTGGATGCTTTCACTGAGACTCTCAAAAAAGGATGAGCCTGGGCAGGATGAAGCGGATGAATAGGTGGCCAGTCAGTGGACTAATTGAACTCTTGTCCTGTGAAGTTAGGATAAGGCCTGTTTCTGCCGTGATAGGTTGTTAACGGCATCTGCTACACAAATACGTGGCCGAGGAATAGGGATGGGACAATGTGAGTAATCTCAACGCAGATCGTGCAGTGGCAAGAGATCTTTACTTTTCCCCGAGTATCCGCACATGTTCTAGGTACGCATGAACAATGTTAACGCTGCCCAGGCGCCTTCAAGTGAGGTTTCCCCGGGCAACAGTGCCCTCAAAAAGAGACCCAGGGCTTTTGATTACGTTCAGAAACACAGCACCTTTCAATTCCTGCGCATCATCTTCGGCTGGGCTCGTTTCCATGACAATGGGGACATCTGGAGTCCGGAAGTTGTCAGTCGGGAATAGATCCAACTCGGGACGGAGTTGGGGTGACCAGTACGCTGGCTACGCCAAACTCTTTTTAACACTGCCGGGCCGGTGTTTAGTTTCTCGGATAACGTCAGAGCATCTAGCTTGCTCAATGCATGTAGAAGTTGGAAAGAGACCTATGTACAGTTCAGAGGACAACGATAATTGTCAAAGCCGCATAGCATACTCCTACACGGAGCTCCCGCCGTCCTTCTGATGAGCCTGTATACCTTCTTGCTCACGCTTGTTCAGCCAAAATACCGGCCCTATCCTACATGCAAATGCTAGGGTGTCACGTCCTGTGGCAACAGACTCGCTGTCGCAAAGACTACCCGCCAGATGAAACACAATATTTGATACACTCTATATGCTGTGACCGTTCAAACAAAAGCCCCAAAAAGATACCAACGATCTTATACCGAGGTGTGGCGCAACCGACCGAGCCAATACCTCATCAAACATTCTGCAGACCGATTCCACCCCACAGGACAGTCTTCTCGCACTGCTCGACTTGCCTCCGAACCTAGTTCCTGCTGTCGTTGATTGGTGTCTCCCATGCTCTGGCGCCTTTTCGAGATCGGGTTCGTCCTCCAAGTCGGAATCGTCCGGTCTGATGTGAGTTGTCCTAGAGGTACCGGTCGTCAGCCTCCTGGCCTTCTGGTTTTCGCTGCGCAATGCAATGAATTCGTCCCGTGTAAACGCTGGAGGAAAAGAACGCCTGATTTTACTTAGACGAAGCCCTGCTTCGCCCTGACAATGTCGTTCCTGCTCCAGTCCCGGGATAATGGAATGTCGTCACGCACAAGATTATCGTTTCCCTCGATGTCGATCGGGGCAAGTTCCACCTGAACTGCTTTTGGCATTTCAGCGCTCATGCCGAGCCAGCCGCCTCCGAGCATGGCGATAGTTACGCCAAGTTGTGTGCCGAAAATGAGTACTAGTTTGGTGGCAAAGCTGCCCATGACGGGGTCGAGGCTCGAGATGCGGTTGAAGGCGTACGTTGTGGTGTATGCCAAATGAATGAGTTGGAATGGCATACCGACAACGGTAGCTCGAAGCATGAGCATCGCGGGTCGGCAGTTAGGACTGGACGAGGACCTGATTTTCTGCAAAGTAGGCCACATCCAGCCACAGACGCCAAACATTACAAAAAGTTGCATGCAGTTGCCGATCTGGTTCAAGTCCTCGTTTATAACGCCGCCAGAGTGGCTAGGGGAACCACCATAAGTCGCCATGCCAATTCCAGCAGTGTTGCAAAGATGCGTGACACCCAATATGATCTTCTCGGTCCAGCGCTTCGGCGAGCCAGGAAGTATGATGTTGCTGAGCAGTAAGATCCATTAGCTGCTGCTGCTTCATGCGACTGAACTAAAATAGGGGTTCTCTTACGATTCGTAGACTATGCCGATCAGGGTCAGCGACAAGCAAGCCAAGCTACCCGCATTCGTCATAATATTGAATTGGTTTGGCAGCAATGGCTCATTTCTCTTGATGATTTGGTAGATATCGGCGATGAATCTCATGAAGAAGTGCGAGACAAAGATTGGCCAGCAAACCATACCCTTCTTTCCATGTTTCCACGTCACCCAAATCGCAGGTGGTAGTAGTAGACCGTAGATGGCTAGTTCGGCAATGGCAAGATTGACGACATCGCTAGAGACCGGCGGGAAGCTGGCAACCGCTTGTTCAGCCATCTTAAAAATCGTATTTCTGCTCAATCGACGACCTGATTGGTTGGTTGGCCAGTGGACTCTATTCGATCAGGCGGCTTGAGTTGGCGATGCGCTTAAGGTGGTTTGGTATCAAACAGCAACCCAGGCCTCGGGTGTCTCTTTGGATTCGGACGGAGCGTATGTCGGTTTGGCTGAATGTTGTTGTTGGATTGCCGACTAAATTAATAATGATTTTGCGTCGATGGAAGGCTATTAAAGAAACCTCCTATGCCCAAGTCCAGTCATTTGTCATAACGACGTTTGGGCTAAAAGAGGATCAACCCGCACAAAACGAGTCGATCACTACAACGATTGACAAATACAACCTTCGTGTTTAGTGTAGTACATAGCCTGTTGATGGAACTCTGCGCCGCAACTCCATGTCTGTTGTACCACGAGACCGAGACCGAGACCGATTCCCCGATTCCTATCCCTGCGCTGTTACGCGGCACGGGTAACCCCGAATGGAACTTCTGGCCTTTGACACAGCCCGGGGGCCAATGAACGGCTGCCTGTCGCGCCTACCCGGACGGCCAACGTACAAGGGCTGCCCTAGCACGAGCTTTAGGGTCTGCCGTTTTTCTGATAGATGCGTTGGTGAGAGTGCAACAAGGCGTTTCACGGCCGGATATGTCTCGGTCTGCCTTGTCTCGTAGCGATCTGCCCTACGATGAACTAGTGCAGGATTTTTTGAAGCCAAGCCACCTGTCCAATCTAGGTGAACCAGTCCATCCAGTCGCTGCCACGCATTCAGACTACAGTGGGGTACTTTGGCAGCATCAGATCGACACTGGGATAACAATTACCGACTTGGAGCAATCAAGGGGCCCTTGAGTGGCTCGAAAGCTGGTGGATTTTACTTCTAAACAGGTTGGAAGCTGGTGCTTGACGAACAAATATGGCTTGTATCGCAAAGTGGCTCTGAGCACGTACCAATGCTTCGCCTTTTTGCGAGATGGAGCACAACTGAATAGGGACTAAAATCTGCCCGCGCTCTTATTTGCGCCTCAGAGAGGGAAAACCCGACTTCGATTTCGGAATCAAGGTGCCGGTCGGTGACGGTCTTCCCGGTCAACATAGGGTTTGTTGCCATGGTCTTCAGCATTATGCGTTATTTATATTGCTTGTTCAAGTCGCAGGTACAGTTAACTGAGCACGATGCTAGCATGGCGTAGTCGCAATCTTCATGGAAAGTCTGGGGGGCGGTAAGCGGCGGGCCTAGTAGACTACATCTTCCCACTCGCTCTCGCCGTCTGTTGATATGAACTTTGAAACAGCACAGGCCAGTCGTCCCGTTTGCGATTATGGATCGGCACAAAGACAGCTGAACTTGAAGCACGCCTGGCGCGACATTGCTCTTACCTCGCTTTCGTGATGGTTTGCGGGAAACCAGGATCAGTCTTGCGCTGCCACACCGAGACCACAGAAAAGGGCAGCATCTTGTCATCGACGGTTCCAGCCCCGACAGCCTCCCGCGAGTACTTGACTATGAGTGGCTGCACTGACAGTTTTCCGGAAACCTAATATCAGCTTGTAGTCTATTTATCCGATTTTTCAAACTGGCGTGAGATGGCGGTCATTTGAAATATCATTATGTCTCTATTTGGTAGCTGTCGACGGTACGAATTTCAGCGAAACCGAACCCCTAAAAGCAATCAACATCATCAGAATTGAAGCCATCTGCATTGCAAAGCTTGTGAGCCGTTTCTTCGGCACATTGCACCTTGAAACGTCGCATCGTGGTCGAGTTACACGAATCAGCGTCGTCATCAGACACCTGCGGGCACCAGTTGAGGAAGTACTGGATCGTCCTAGTCGGCGGGGAAATGCAACACGAATCTGGGACTAAGCACCAACGTCGAGGTAGGATCTATCGTCAATTGAGGAATTTGCGATCCATGGGTCATGACAATCAGACCCGAAACAAGTAATTCCTACTGAGTGCAAGATTGTGCAAGTTTAGTGACCTGAACTTCCTGCAAGCAACAGGGTCAACCTGGTGTTGCCCAGCCCTTCATGTTTTGTACAGCATCATTTCAAAAGCTGGGTGAAAAATCGACTACGTCACCTTTTCCTGCATGGATGTTTGAGTATAAATTCTTCCAAGTTGCCCAAGAGCCTACGGGCCAAACCGGTGACCTATTGCCAAAGAGATCATTCTGTTCTTCTTTGGAGATTTCGACGCGTAGAACTGATTTAGCTACAAGAAAGGAAATGGGTGAGCAATCTCGATTGACATCTACCCCGACATTTAGTACTATTCGGGTTTAATCGTGATTGCCCCTCTATATTTGGATGTTGAGCACTGTGTCATGCTGCAGAAGTTCGACTTCATCACTGCGTCCGTCGGCTGGGGCTTGTCTTAGTTACTTCACACTTCTAAGGAAGCAATAGGATTCCACTCCTCGGCCTAACCAACATTCTACAGAAAACTGAATGTGGAAGCGAACCCATACGAATAAAGACAGAACCTCTCGTAAGCCATCACATGACCACAGCTTCGGATGCAACAAGGTCAAACATGAGTAACTACCTCAGTCGCATAGATAACCTGACATGTACGAGCCGAGGCTTCCTCAGAGCCCTATATAACCAAGAGGCCCCTGCCGCTTTCTATTACCACCCTTGGCAATGGGAGACTGAATCACTACGTAACATTCAATGAGTCACTCGATGGTTTAGTCCAGAAGTGCCTTGTTCAATACCTAGGAAAAGAAAATCTCCTGGTGACGAGACGAATCCAGCGGTGGAAAACCGGACCCACTAGGTGCGAGATGTGCGATTGTCTCAGTCGGGGTCTCGAAACTGAGAATCAAGCAAATATTGAACTAATATACCCCTGAGGAGAGGGGTTCCAGCAACGCCGGCCACTTTTGGCGCCAACCGGACTTAAGCAGGCCCGACAAAAAATGGTGTAATCATGATACCAAAAATCTGGGGATGAAGAAAGGGTGTTTTCTGCGTTTCCAAGTGTGTCGAGGAATAAACTTGTGCCGCAGCAAGCTAGTCATTTCCGCGGCCAAAGCGAAGTAAGAAAAATGTCCTCCGATCAGAAATCATGCTGCTGGTCATGGCCATTCATATAGAAGCAATGACCAAAACAATTTTCAACAAATTTGGCCAGGCGAGATTTGATTGGTGTATTTCTGCCATCACGACCTATGGGGAAGCAGATGATTAGAAGCAGAAATTGCCCGTAAGCCTCGGCTCTTACAGCCAGTAATGTACACTATATGAACAAAAAGGGCAGCCGGTGACTTCAAGAAGACTCCAATGCCATAGCATTGTTAGCCCAAAACGGCTACGTCGCTGTTGCCTTTGTCACTACTCTTCACTTGGGTACGCATCTTGAAAATTGGCCACGACCTGGCATAGTGACTAGAAATGACTTGACGAGTCGGTACTTTCACTGCTCTTTGGGACTTTGAAGTATCATTTATATATCTTGGCAGGCAAGTTTATGGTCAAAATGAAAAATGAGCTGTATGTCACGTGCTATCTAGGCGCTTTGGCAAGTCCTCAATTTTCGGGGCATAAAATTTCCCGTGGTTCGGGCCAATACTCAAGAGTGACAATATGAGTCAATTCCACACTTGTCAAAATTAAAACGGTTCGGATGTTTTCAGAGTTCTTAGTAAGCTTCCTATAGAATATGGAAATTATGCAGGCAAGTCGCTCGATCAGCCATAGAGGACGGTATATTGGAGCGCAAAGAGATATTTCCGCACATCTAGAACAACCCCTTACCAGCGAGTCTCGGATCGTGACACTATTGAACGCAGAAAACTCGTTGCGTAGCAACTGATACTACAACGGAGCTAACAAGAACAACATGAACTATAGCGTAGGAAATGGGACTAGCCACTCTGGCGTTCAACTGGGCGAGCAACTCGTTAAGATCTTCCTATGGAACACCATGATGCCGCTCAGCCTCGGTGCGGCCACGACCACCAGCATCATAGGCCTTGCTCTTTTTCTGGGGTACTACATCGTGACTTTTTGGCCATCCAGTAAACACCCAACGATGGATGTGCCGCTAGTCAATCCGCCTAAGGATAAACCCTACGATTTTTCGTCTCTCCTATTACGCGGGTACTTCGACAACCGCAACCAACCCTACAAGATTGCGGGCCCCAAGTCGGACCTGATACTCCTCCCTGCGCGATACGCCACTGAGTTAGGCAATTACGGGCACGCGAAGCTCAGCTTCGGAGCAGCCATCCATGACTTCTGGCAGTCGAAATACACCACCTGGAGATACCTTCTAGACGACGAGACCGGCCGCCGTACGCTGACAGGGAGTCTGAAGCGTGACGGTGCACACATTGTCAAAGTGGTCGACGAAGAAATCACTACGGCGCTTGCCGAGTGGAAGGGAGTGGGCGATTCTTGGCAGGAAATTCCAATCAACCCTAGCTTTCGTCCGCTTGTCAACCGCGCCTTCGGGCGAGTGCTCGTCGGCGTGCCTTTATGTCGCGACCAGGCTTGGTTAGATGCAGCAAACGGTCTGGGGATCAAAATGATGTTGGCTGCACGGGACCTTCGGAACATTACATCTTGGGCGAGGCCGATTGTCAGTCGCTTTTTGCCCACCTATCGAGCGCTACTGGCAGCAAGACGAACGTTGGCTAAGAGGATCGACCTCTGGTGCAGAGCCGGCTGGGACCTGGTAAGGAGCTCGAGACGGAGGTTCACGACATGATCGGGTACCAGCTTAAGCACTCGACGGGTTGGAGAGCTCAGGATGTAGACTTCCAAACTGGCCAGATCTTCGACAATGTGTTTGCCGGCGACAGTGAGTGCATTTGCCACCGCGTGGAAATTTAATTGCACATGTTAATGGCACTGATAGATCAAATTGTTAACGCCGTAAGTTGAGCCCTCCAAGAGTTCTGATACTGACGTAGAGGGGCACCACTCTTTCCGTCGTCTAGGAACCCTTGAGACTGATACTGAATTTTGCTTTCAGCTCATGCAGTGTATCTACGACATGGCAGTTCACCCGGAATGTCAGCCACTTATGCGCGAAGAAATTCGAGAGGTTGTCGGGAAAGATGGATCACTAACATTCAACAATCTGTCACGACTTCCAAAGGTAGATAGTTTCATGAAAGAAGTCGTTCGGCTTAGACCAGGTACTCTAGGTAAGTGAAAGTCTAGCACCAAATCAGAAGGCAAAAACTTCCCAGGAGAGGTTACTTGCTGACGTTCTGTCGTAGTGGTGATGGCACGGAAAGCTCTTCAGGAAGTTCAGCTCTCCGACGGCCTCATCATCCCCCAGGGCGTCACCGTCGCAATGCCATCTTTTGCACTTAATCAAGACCCGGAGATCTATGGAGATGATGCCGCTGAATTCAAACCATTCCGATTTGCTGGGAAGGGGGAGACCACTCCAGCTAGCTTGGCTTTTGAGTCCACGTTAGGTCCGGGCCTGGACTTCGGGTATGGCAGAGCTTCATGCCCGGGGCGCCATCTCGCGCTCTGGACGATGAAGGTTGTGCTCGCCCGCTTCATCCTAGGTTACGAGGTCAAACTCGAGCCTGGTGTAAAAAGGCCTGCAAACATTGACGCAGGTGTTCATAAAATTGCGAACATGGAGGGAAAGATCCTGTGTAAAAGAATTGATTGATTTTCTTCATATTTAGTAAATTGTAGTTTTCAAAAATATGAATGATGCACTATTGCCGTTGGGTAGATAAAACGAACTATCAATTTTGGAGCACCTATGCAAGCTATACTTGGGGCCTAGAATAATCGGCATTGACCTGTATTGACATGTATGTATATGTCATATCGTGTTCACGAGAATGTACTTATTGATTCCTTTCTAGGAAACAATACATCGACCTTCTATTTCTTCACATCAGTGTACCGCCTTCAAAATGGCGCGGACTATATCTTGAACTTGCTCGCGGTTCGATGGAACCCTGTGATCATTCTCAAACTCCAAACACGTCACAACCTTTTGATCGAAACAGTCAACGAGCCCTCTGGTTTGGCCCTGCCACTGATCCTGTGTACCAACAACGGCTATGATCGGGACTTTGATCTGCGTTTTCCCACACGGTGAGGAATTTTCAAACTTCAATGGTTTCCCAGTGCCATTGATCAGAACGCCAAAGCGAAAGCGGTACCAAACGGGAGAAGTCGCATCCTTTCCAACACCATGCTGTCCAGCGAGGATGCCAGCAGCTACTCCGGCAGCCGAGGAGAAGGCAAGGATTCCTGCAAAGGTGTCTCTCCCGTCGTGACCGGTCACGGAGTCTTCTTCCTCACCGAACTCATACTTCAAGTCTTCAAAGGTTTCCATCACGCCCGCCGCTGATGCGGCCGAAACATCGGGGCAGTCGTCATCGGAATCGTCGGCTTCTTGGGGATCTCCTGCGCACCAACGATAAAAGGGCCCGCAGTCATCGAAGAATGGAGACACGCCATATCCAGGAGGGCATTCGTAAGGGCCGGTCGCATAGACAAGGTCGACCCCATGGGGTTCAAGTGCCCGCCGCAGGTGGCGTGTTTGTGCTGAGAAGATGGTTCCATTGGTGCCGTCGCCGTGAAGGCAGAGAATACGAGTACGCGACATGTCGAGAAAGTTGTTAAGGTAGCTTAGAGATTGTAGCGGGTTCGTCGTCTGACTTTACAGAAGACTTTGAGAAAATTCAGGGTTCCCGCATGTTCTTCCCGTTAACGCAATTGTTTCTAGACTCGTTCGATGTATTTCAAGAGTTTCCCCACTATTGTTAGATTTGTAACCAAAGTAGTCGTAGATTTCGGGTATTTCTCTTTTCAGAGGTTCTCCTTTAAAGTAACGTTGAGCGCCTCGTGTCACCGTCGGGCCTTTTGTGATCGGATGATTTAGTCGTTTCTCGGCCATTGCTTCGCTTGTCATTGATATCGGAAAACTGACAAGTCTCGAAAACTGAAAGTTTGTCCGATTTTGACAGGGATATTCTACAGTGGTCTAGTAGTACTAAGCATGCTGGCCATGCTACGAGGATTCTATTGCGGTCGAACATTAACAACAGCTTAAATGGCCTCTTCCAGGAACATCGAGTTAATGATACCCAGATAGACATTTGCAAAGAATCAAGACAGTGTAGAGTTTGGACAAGAATAGAGACCAAAATGACTATGAAAGGATCGTCAAAAGGTGTCTGATATTTCCATTGGATATGTGTTTCTGGAAACTATTCAAGAGCGAGAACCCTGACAGCGGAGTGAAGTGGAAACGGGGAATTGCAAGCAACCCCTGACTGTTATCTCAGTTTTAGACGTCGTGTTTGACGCGGCACAGCGTCACCTTTAAAGGAGAATCAATCAACAGCGTCACGTATTCCCTAGTCTTGATGTGGGGGTTATCAATGGTCATCGGGCGAAAGTGATGGACTAGGTTGGCGATGGCGACCCTCTGCATTGCCAGGGTCAAGCTGTCAGAACACAATTGTCAGCAATATCTTTCTACGAGTTACTTTGTGAAAACAACATACTTTTGTCCGATGCACTGTCTTGTACCTCTCGAAAACGGCTGTAAGTGCGAATCCATTTCAGTTGTATTTGGTACCAGCCACCGCTCAGGGTCATAGCGCTCTGGATCCGGAAACACTTTCACATCATAACAACCGTAGAAAGCAGAGGTAGCAATTATGGACTTTGAAATGAGATCTGTCAGTCTGAAGGGTCTTCTGCGTATGTAAAAAAGAGTGTAAATCTTACCCCGGCTGGAAAATGCGTTCCATTGTAGTCCCATCCTCCAGTTGGGACTACCCGTGGCATGTGTCCGCGGATAGGGCATGAAACTCGTAAGCCTTCCTTGACGACAGCGTTCAGAAAAGTCAGTTGTGCCAATGATTCGACTCGAGGACAGTTATCTGGGCCCTTCATAACAGGGCGAATTTCGTCCTGCAGTCGAGTCCATAGATGCGGCAACCTAGCCAAGTGGTGGATACCAACGGACAACGCCGCGGCGGTGGTGTCAGCTCCTGTGCAGATCACTGAATCAGCATCCATGTTCAATCGGCTGCGTTCAGATGACAGTGTGCGAGTAGCCTAATATTGTTGGCCGCAGAACCAACATGCCACACGTTCATAGTCGCTTGGTCTACTCACCAGCTGCGAGTATGACAATACCATCTGAGATCACTTGTCCATCCGACGGCGTATATCCACGCTTCTCCTGCCACAAAGGTGATGCAAGATCTGAGAAAACGCATGGCTGAGGATTTTCGTTCCTGACCCCATCTAAAGCTTGCTTGGCGTACTAGAACAGAAACAAGACGTAAGTCAGGGGTGTCTGGAGGTGGTATTTGTAAGGCTTTTGTAGCTGAGAAAATCTTCATACTCACAAGACCTAAGAGCTTGTTCGGCACCAGCTTTGGGAACAGAGGTGCAATATATGGAATCAGCATCCTTAGAAATGGGATGTGTTGGAACTATGCAATGAAAAGGATTAGAAAGCCAGCACGGAAGACAACAGTTTGCGTCATTTATGAACGCCTAGAGTTGAAAAAGGATAAATTCCAGCTGTACTTACATAGATCACACTTTCAGCTGCAACATCTAAGACCTCAAACAAATCCGAGTGGAAAGTGTCCAAGCTATCGGCGCAGCGGCCGAAGGTCCACATTGTCACGACATCTAGCGCGAAACTGCGAAATGCCGCAGTCATACTCATGCTCACGACGCCTTTGATCCCTTCCTTTTGAATGCCTCGCACCATGGCATTGCACTTATTCCATAGGAGTTCCTGGGCCTCCCGTGTGCTCAATCGGGCCTGAGAGAAGGCTGGCGCAAGTAGGCGCAGGTGAGCGGCGTGAGTAGAGGGGTCCAGCTCAGTGAAGATGCTATATGCCGGAGAACTTTGGAAAGCCTTGTAGTGGAATTCCGGCTTGACCCACGGATTACTTTGAGAGTACAAGGAATTGTTTGCTCTGACATCATCGATTGATACTTCATTCGGTGATATACGCACCAACGGACCTGATTAATGCTGGAGTCAGCAGGTGACTCGTGTTTAAACCCGGCCATGGGCCAGCACTTCAGAGAGGCCGCTAGACAGATGGGTAGTCTGTTAAACCAAGTATAGTATACCGAACACTGAAACTTGCCTAGCTTTTGATGGAGTTTTCGAATGTGGTTGTGGGGGTTTCCGCCATAGTCATGATAGAAAAGCCATAAGCGGGTAAGTTTTGCAAAGAACGGTCCTGGAATGTTCCTCAACGGATGGTAAAAAATGTTGTAAATGCTGCGAAAGCATACATAGACGACGGCGCATACAGCTATTCCCACAGAGAGCCTGGAAAGAAGGGACAGCATTGTTCTGGCAAGAGCCATGGCGATATAGTACGGTGCTCCGATGTGAAGAAAAAGTTGAGGACAGAGGAAGCTCACAAGCTTGTAATGGGGCTTCAACCGTTGCGAAAGACCGTGCAGTCCAAAGGAGGAGAAATCGCCCCAAATTCAGTGTCACTTCAAGAGCTGAGAAGCGGGTTCCGAGTGTGTCGGTGGTGTCCGTTGCTCTCGGGGATTTGAGATGGTTGATTATGTGCAACTCTAAATGTCCCGACGCTCGTTCGGAGCACTGGCATGATATTAACTAGATGCGGGAATTGTGGATTTCGGGAAGTACAATGAGCACTAAAACAAGGTTTTCTCCAGTCCCAATCATCGAAAAAGTAAGCATCTGGTTCAAGAAGACTAGAAAGCTCAACTTGACTTCGAGTTGTGATTTGATACCATTGGTTTCATTACTTTTGTTCTCTACATGTAGACACACAGTCAAGAATCCTAAGCACCCCAATCATCTCATCACACGAATCCGTCTAGCAATCATGGCGACAAAACAGCACCTGGGTATACGTAAGAATGCAGGCGGTGCGTCGACGCATTGTAATGGCATATCTCCCGGGAACCCTTCCAAAACAGCGTGTGGCCTCGAGGTTCAACCACAAGAGAGTATTGCCATCGTAGGAATTGGATGCCGCTTCCCAGGCAATGTTTCGAGCCCTTCAGGTCTCTGGGATCTCTTGACGGACCCTGTAGACCTGTCGGCTCCCATTCCGCCAATGCGGTTCAGCAAAGAGGCATTTTATCACCCGGAAGGAGGCCACCACGGCTCAACCAACAGCAGGCGATCATATTTCTTGAATGACAATGAGGTCAAGATGTTTGATGCCCCGTTCTTCAACATCAGTCCTAAAGAAGCCGAAAGCATGGATCCTCAGGTAGGTTTCACTGGTGCCCCTGAAGCATGCCGATATTGTGCAGTGAGCTAACAAACCGTTCAGCACCGTTTGCTCTTGGAAGTGGTCTACGAAGGTCTTGAAGATGCAGGAATCCCGCTCAGCGAATCTTCAGGGACACAGACGGCCGCATACGTCGGTCTCATGACCGCTGACTGGCAGGATCTGCAGTTGCGCGATATTGACGGCGCACCGCGGTATCTAGTGACCGGGGGCGCTCGCAGTATCGCCAGTAACCGACTATCCTATTTCTTTAACTGGCACGGCCCCAGTGAAACCATCGATACGGCCTGCTCATCCTCTCTGGTTGCCGTGCACCACGCCGTGCAAGCACTGCGATCTGGAGAAGCAAGCATGGCAGTAGCCGCCGGGTCTAATCTGCTTCTTGCGCCGGATATGTATGTAATGACTAGCAATCTGAACAGTAAGTGTTCTCTCGTCACAGAGATCGGAGCTCGCTGACCTTTTGGAGTGCTTTCGCCCACTGGAAAGTGCCATATGTGGTCTTCTGATGCAGATGGGTATGCCCGTGGCGAAGGTGTCGCCTGCGTCATCCTTAAAACACTTTCGGCTGCGCTAGCCGCTGGTGATCATGTCTACGCAGTTGTGCGCGAGACGGGAGTCAATCAAGACGGTCGAACAACGGGTATCACGATGCCCAGCTCGACCGCGCAAACTCGTCTTATACGTGAAACCTACGCTAAAGCCGGGCTCGACCTATCACGGAAAGAAGATCGATGTCAATTCTTCGAAGCACATGGAACAGGGACGCCTGCTGGAGATCCCTTAGAGGCCCAGGCTATTTGGGATGCATTCTTCCCCTCTGAAGACCAAGTGTCAACAGTGGCCCACGATCAGCTCCATGTCGGTTCTGTTAAGACTGTAATGGGTCATCTGGAAGGTTGTGCAGGACTTGCGGGCTTGATTAAGGCGACAATGGCTATGCGCAATGGCATTATCCCGGCAAATCTTCATCTTCGAACGCCGAACCCTAAGATCGCACCTCTTCTTGGTCCGGGAAAGCTGACTGTGCCTACGATGGCAACCACTTGGCCGGATACAAATGTCAACGGATCCCCTGCTACACGACGAGCATCTGTCAACTCATTCGGGTTTGGTGGCACCAACGCTCATGTCATCTTGGAGTCGTTCAAATTGAGCGAAGATGGTGCAGAACCCGGGATGTTAAGCGCGTCACCGGATAGAACGACTGGCTCTCGTTCATCTCCTGCAGTTACCATCGTTCTCTCTGCCACACAAGAATCATCGCTGGCCGCCCTTGTAGCAGGATATGCAGATTTCATTGAAAAAACCCCGGATATCGATCTTGCTCATCTAGCCTGGACAACGCAACGCCGTCGCTCCAAATTCGGCCAAGGTATATCCTTCACTGGTCGTACTCCGGCA
This sequence comes from Colletotrichum coccodes, assembly GCA_020466075.1. NCBI lineage: Eukaryota > Fungi > Ascomycota > Sordariomycetes > Glomerellales > Glomerellaceae > Colletotrichum > Colletotrichum coccodes. The sequence continues at coordinate 31,325 of JAIMZG010000399.1, forward strand.
GCTCTCGTCCGTCAGATGCGTACAGCTGTGAAAGCGTTTGAGGATGGAGGCCAAATGGGCGTCTTGGCGCCTCCCGTCGAATCGGGTACAACCACCGGAATCTTGGGTGTGTTTACGGGGCAAGGTGCACAATGGGCCAGCATGGGTGCCAAGTTGATTGAATACTGCCCGGTGTTTGCGCGCTCCATTACGACGATGGAAGATATTCTCACGAACACTATGAAATCTGAAGCTGAGGTTGACGGAGCGCCAGTCTGGTCGCTAGTTGCCGAGTTGAAAGCCCCAACTGGCCGATCTCGCATTGGGGAGGCGGAGTTCGCTCAACCGCTTTCCACTGCAGTACAAATTGCCCTCATTGACGTCCTAAGAGCTGTCGGGGTTGAGTTTGCCGCCGTTGTCGGCCACAGCTCTGGTGAATTGGCGGCAGCTACGCGGCAGGCTGTATCTCATCAGCAGATGCCATCCTCATGGCATACTATCGCGGACGATACTCCAAGCTTGGCCGCAGCCCTCGTGCTGACTCTGGGGGCAGACACGGGAAAGGGGCCATGCTAGCTGCCTCTCTCTCCTGGGATGAAGCCCAGAAGCTCTGTTCAGACGAGAAGCTTGGCTTTTGTGACCGCGTCTGTGTTGCAGCAAACAACTCTCCAAATAGCGTCACCTTGAGTGGAGACGTGGATAAGATCAGAGATATGCAGTCTCTTCTGCAAGACAGGAATGTTCCCTGTCAAATGCTCAGAGTGGACAAAGCGTACCACTCGCCACATATGCAAGTGTCCGCCGACGCATACCGTGAGGCGTTGTCGAGATGCCGGCTTGATGGCCCCCAAACGTCTCTCAAGGGGTCTCGATGCGTATGGGTATCGAGTGTACACACTGAATGGCCGCCGATTACAAGCGAAGCCATGCCTGAGTCCGTACAAAGCGGCCAATACTGGGTTGAGAACATGCTGGCACCAGTTAGATTCCGCGATGCCCTGGAAAAACTGCCGTGCCTGGAATCGATCACTGTGGGCGTTGAGGTCGGACCGCACCCTGCCCTTCGACGCCAGGTAACAGACACTTTATCTTCTCTTGGCCATCAGATAACTTATCATGGAACTCTTGGTCGAGGTTTGGATGACAATGAGTCCTTTGGGGGGCTTCTCGGCTTCCTCTGGCAGTACGGCGTAGGGGTAAGCTTTGACCCTATCAACAACGACGTGGAGAGCAAGACGACCCAGGGTCTCGATACCAAATCCTCGATATCTCGAACCCCTCTTCCTGGATTGCCTTCAATGCCTTGGCAGCACAATCGCACCTACTGGCGCGAGTCCAGCAAGCTAGCTCAGCTGATCCGTCGGGGTACTGCCAATGAGCTTCTTGGTCATTGCATCGAACGCGGGCTGTCCTACGGTGGTTCTACCCGAAACGACAAAGACGCAAATACCAACAGCTGTGATAATTGTGTAAAGCTCGGAGAATGGCGTTGGCGGCAAATCCTCCGTGTGAACGAGCTTCCATGGCTTCGTGGCCACAAGGTACAAGGCCAGGTGGTGTTCCCAGCTGCTGGTTACTGCGTCATGGCAATGGAAGCTGCCAAGCAGTTGGCCATGAGCCTTGGAAACGACGACCAGCCGCGGTTAGAGCTTGAGGTCGTTGAGCTGCGGGATGTCGAGATCGGAAGGGCAGTCATGTTCCCGGAGAACGGTAGTGATGGTGTCGAGATCCTCGTCAAGCTGCATGACATTCAGGTCAGAACAAGAGATTCCCACGTCAACGGCGATAGGTCAAGCGCCACAGACACACAGCCGCTACTTACATTCGACGCCGGATTCGCCATTCAAGCTCAGCTGCCTGCTGTTGGCGAACCAGGTCGCGCCAACGAGCCTTACTTGGCCTGCTTCGGTCGAATTTCCGGCACAGCTAGCTCCAGCTCTACAGAGCAAGCGGATTTGGCATCAATGCCTCCTTACATCAGTGAAGCTGTTCATCTCCACCAGACATCCGTTCCGTTTACTTATGAGGCCTACTCTAAAGTTGGTTTGGAATACTCGGCTCCGTTCCGTGTAGACACTTTGCACCGCTGCCTCGGCCGTGCTCGGTCGACTGTTCGGCATGACCATGTTCGCACCTATCAATCACAGAATAACGAAGAGGTTCAAAGTACGCCAGCTATGCAGTCGTGCTTCCCCGTCGCAGCGCTGGACAACGCATTCCAAACCTCGTTGGCTGCATACGCTGCTCCTGGAGACGGACGGCTGTTGGCACCATATTTGCCACGCACTATTGGCAGACTGAGAGTGCATCTGGGTGCGTATCAGGCGGTCGTCAAAGAGGAAACGGAATTGCTTTTTGAGGCTACCATCAGGGGCATCCCCGAGACTGAGCAGCCACAAAGCTCTGATGGCAGCAAAAGTGCATCATGGGTAGCTTGTGTTGAAGGTGTTGTTGCCGTTCCCGGCACTCCTAGTAGGGAAAAAGAAGACATGCAGGTATCCTTGGAACAGGAACACCTTATGATCTTTCAGGTTGAGGACCTCAAGTGCGTCAACCTTGTGCCTTCTGAAGGTCCTTATGGGGAAGGTATCTTCTGCGAGGAAATATGGGCACCTGACCCTGAAGACGCTTTGCGAGATTTCGAAATTGAGCCAGATGGACCAGGAGATGTTAAGGGACTCGAAATGGTCGAAGAGCTGGCGCACTACTACATGTGTCACGTTTACTCCAACTTCAGCAAAGAAGAAGCGGTCGCAGAGAAGACACCATGGTTCATCCGGCGATTCTGGCAATGGCTGCAGCACCGACTACATAAAGACAACGAGACGACCTCGAAGCCGTTCGAAAACCCATGGGCAAAGGATCCAGCCCGAATCGAGGACCTGATGCAGCGTATCGACTCTATAAAAGATCGCGTGGAGGTAAAGATCTTACATGCGGTTGCAAAAAACATACTTCGGGTAATGCGGCAAGAGGAGGGACCGACCATCTTGGAGGTTCTTTTTCAGAACGACATGCTAGCGCGGCTCTATGTCGAGCCGGTGATGTACGCACGAGCAAACAGGTATCTTGGTCGCATTGCCAAGACCATATCTCATAGGTTCCCCAGATGCGACATTCTTGAGGTGAGCCTGGAAAGCCTTTCGTGAATAGAAGCGTGCTGACTTTATGTCTAGATTGGTGCTGGAACAGGCGGAGCGACCCAAGCCATGATGGCAGGTATCGAGGGGGCATACAGATCCTATACATTCACAGATATTTCTGCAGGCTTCTTCGTTCAAGCTAAAACCAAGTTCGCACAAGAGGTTGAAAGCATGGTCTTCAAGACGCTGGACGTGGAGAAGGATGTCGAAAAACAGGGGTTTTCGCCGGCCACTTACGACATCGTTGTTGCCTCCAACGTCCTTCACGCGACCAAAGACATCGAGAACTCATTGAAAAACGCCCGCAAATTGCTCAGGCCAGGCGGTTATCTACTTCTGCTAGAGGTCACCGCCGTTGACAAGGTCCTTGTGCCCTTCTTAATGGGTGCTGTCCCTGGATGGTGGCTCTACGAGGATCGCTGGCGCTCGGGCACGTTCAGCCCGTTGTTGTCTACGAAAAATTGGGATCACGTATTGCGGGAGACTGGTTTCGATACCGGAACTGAGTTTGCCTTCCATGACATGGAAGTTGCGGAAGATCATCTCTCCAGCTTGATGGTCGCACGCGCTGGGGATGACGAATGGAGTGCATTCCGGGAGTGCAAGACATCTCCGACAACAAAGTACCGTACTGATAACCTCATTGTCGTTGTTGGAGAAGTCGGAAAAGATGAAACCAGCCCTGTCGGCGGCCGGCTTGGCAATGAGCTGGAATTGGCATTATCCCAACTATCGAACACGACTTTGTACGACGTTCCGTTAAAGATCAGTGTGCTGAACGGTCTCGAATCAGCTGCTGCTAGTGAGCTTCTGGAGAGCAGCATGGTCTTGGTTCTATCCGACTTGCAGCAACCAGTGCTAGAAGACCCAAAGCCTTCCGAATGGGACGCCGTCAAGACCGTGTTCACGAAGACAGCCCACAACATTATTTGGGTGACGCGGGGAAGAATGCGTGGCCTTGAACCGAGCCAAAGCATGATAGTCGGCATGGGACGGTGCGCTCGTTATGAAAATCCCAGCTTGAAGATCCAGTTTGTTGATATTGACGACGAGACAAGCCCGCTCGCCGTTCAGGCTCTGGCCAAGATTGTGTGGCAAGCTCGGGTTCTGGCACCAAGCAACCGAGATGTTCCCGAAGTCAAAACTTCTTGGTTGCGATCCGTCGAGAATGAAGTGGCTATTGAAAATGGTCGACTCATGTTACCGCGACTGTTGCCTGTCAACCTGGCCAATGAACGGTATCTGGCGCGTCGTGGGGGTCTTGTTCCGGACGATGAAGACGATAGCGAGGGACAAGCAGCCGCCGAACCCAGAGAGAGCAGCCGCCATGGCCTCAAGGAAAAGACTGTGAGCATGAATCCAAGGGCTGTTTCAGCTACTTATGATACTTGGTCACTTGGTCAAATATCGCCGCCTCTTTCTCCAGACGAGGGCTGCGACTCCAAGTTTAATTTCGATCTCCAGCTTCGCCTGTCGTGTACCAATGGACTTCGACTCAATGGCGGCAACGAGTCTCCTCTTTACCTATCATTGGCTGCTTCCTCGCAAACCTTAGGCCAGGGTAAACCAGCACATGCCTTGGTCATGTCCGCTCTGCTTCCGGACGCACCATCTGTCACTGGCAATGGATTCAAGGTTTTTTCTCTCCTGTCTGTCAGAGACGACATTTGGAACGTCCCCAACGCCGAGGCAGCTTTCCTCTCCGTCATTGTTGAAGTTCTGGCTGCGAATATCTTAGTTCGAGCTACGAGTGAGTACGGAGCTTTGGCAACCGCTGTCATGGTTTTCGAGCCAAGCCCGGCCTTCGAAAGTGCCGTCCTTCAGTTCGCCCGTGAGCAGGGCAAGAAGGCGTACGTTGTCACGGCGCGTAGGGCTCAGGCAGGACTACATCCATCTGCCGTATACATTCATCCTCTCACTACAGCACAAAAGACGAAATCCTTGTTGGGAGACCATACCGGTTTGTATGCAAACTGGCCTTGTTTCCGGTCTTCAGAATCACAAAAGCCTACCCACTGGAATGACATCGGTTTCGAACTCTCTAAGAAGTGGAGGAGAGTTTCCGAGCAGGATATTATGGTTCCCAGCACCCATACGGCGGGATACGGCACTGCGGACTCCCCATTCACTGCTCATCTCGCTACGCTAGTTGAGAGCTCGGCTATTCTAGCCGCCTCTCTGTTGCACAAGCAGCTTCCTGTTTTGAAAGACGGTTTTACAAGCCCGATGCTCAATTTCCCCGTCAAATTTCAAGGAAGCAAGATGAAGCTTTCGCAACCTGGATTGATTGACTGGTTGGCAGATACCGACTCTGCGTCAACTCAGCTGGGTTCCAACCCTCGACTTCTCCCCAATCCGAAGAGGCTCTTCAGTCCGCACAAGACTTATTTCTTCGCCGGCATAACTAGTGATCTCGGCCTGTCTATCGCAAAATGGATGGTTATCAACGGTGCACGATCGATTGCCCTCGCGAGCCGTGCTCCCAAGATCCCAGCGACTTGGTTGAACGAGATGGAGGAACTGTCCGCAGGTACTGCAAAGGTGCGCGCGTTCACCATGGACGCAACCAATCGAGCCTCTGTTCAAAGCGTTTGCGACGAAATTGGGCAGTCAATGGCACCGGTGGCTGGTGTCGTCTACGGAGCGATGGTCTTGAAAGATGCCTTACTCGAGAGCATGCCGTTCGAAACACTGAAGAGGACGATGGATCCGAAAGTCAAGGGCTCGTACAACGTTGAACAATACTTCCACAAGGTACCGCTAGACTTCTTCATCTTCATGGGAAGCATGTCGGCTATTGTTGGTATCAGAGGTCAATCTAACTACTGCGCGGGCAACATGTACGGACGGTCTCTTGTTACAGCACGCCGAGCCCGCGGTCTTGCCGCATCGAGTGTAGACCTCTCGACCGTCTTCGGCGTTGGTTATTTTGCCAACGCAGGTGCTGCTAGTCTTCAGACGGTCAATGCGAACCTGCGAGGATTCAACACTTTGGCGATTGGCGAGGCAGACGTTCTCGATGCCTTCCACGAGGCAATTCTGAGGGGTCCCCCAGGCGCCAGCTCAACTGGAGACGTGATTGTTGGCCTCGGATCAGAAACAGCAGTGCCTGCTGATCATCCAGCGGCATGGCACGACGATCCACGCTTTGGACACTTCACCGAACGCGCCAGCCAAAGCAACAAATCTGGACGCTCAGGTAGAGGGAGTGGTGCAGGCGGAGCGACCGACAGGAGCAAGAATGTGCGTGAGAAGTTGGCGAAGACCAACACAGAAGAGCAGCGTCTGGCTACTTTGAGCGGCTGCTTTGCGGCTCAGATCCAGGAAACCATGCAGCTATCTGGGACATCACTTCGTGCTGACGTGCCTTTGTCGGACTTGGGCATCGACTCACTCGTGGCTGTTGATCTGAGGACGTGGTTCTTCAAAGAGCTTGAGGTTAGTGTGCCAGTGCTGAGCATTCTCAACGGAGAAAGCGTCAAGGAGCTTTGCAAGGTGGTTCTATCACAAATTCAAACTGTCAGTTAGATATTGGAATTAGATGACGATTTCAGCCTACTGTTACGATGAAGCTTCGGAATGAAGATGATACTCGCTGTGTTCTGCATGCCCGCATGCCAGTATTCGACAAGTATATCAAGAAATATAGAAACTGTTCAGACATGGTCTGACAAGTGGAAGAGTCGCATTAAGCACGTAAACCAGATCGCTCGGATAACTGTTTGTCTCGCAATCGATCAAGGTCCCTGGTTTTTTTTCTTCGCAATAGTGGTAGCAAAAGATTGTAGTTAAAATGCTCCTCTACGCAAATCTTCAGGCTACGGTGCCCTGCGGCTGCACGGGGCGATATTTGACCATCAGGGGCTTCTTCTCCCAAACCCCATATATCTTCAACCCCTCCATCCAGCCTTCACTCTCAGGCTCAAGTTCCATATTGAACTCCCATAAGATCTTAGCAAGCACTGTGCGGATCTCTGCGTAAGCTAGGTGTCTTCCAATACAATTCCTTGGACCAGTGGAAAATGGCTTCAAGACTTCTTTGACGTCCCCGTCATATTGTGACACACCATTATGCTCGAGCCATCTTTCAGGCCGGAACTTTTCAGCGTCAGCGAAATGTCCTGGCCACCTGTATGCAGCTAGTTGGTTGACGAGCACTCGGGTATCGCCGGGAACGAAACGCCCAGTAATGAAGTGACCTTCAGGCGGTGTCACCCTTGGCAAGGTGGTCGGGACAGGAGGGAACAGACGCAATGACTCTTCCACAACAGCAGAGAGATAGGTCAGTTGGCGCGTTGTAGACATGGTGATCTCGGCTCCCGACTTGGGGCCAAAGGCCATCCGCACCTCTTTTGTCGCTCTGGCTAAGGCTTCTGGATTCCGACAGAGAAAATAAGTCGCGCCAGAAAGCGTCATAGCTGTAGTCTCTGCGCCTGCCATGAGAAGGTTGGAAGAAGTCATTAGCATTTCGTCGTAGGTGATTCCGGTTGGCGTGTTGAGCGTGCGAATAACATGCTCCATGAAGTCGTTACGAGGTTGCTTCCGTTCTAGACGGCGGCCGAGTTTTTCTACGAGCATGATTCGATGCTTGTTCTTCTTCAAGGGAAGTTTGTCCGAAGTCATCAGGATCAAGAGAAGTTTGTCTAAGCGGAAAAAGTATCTCATGAAGCCGAGGAGAAACATAGCTTTGACGATGTAATAAAGATTGTCGATCCATTTCTATGATATTGATCAAATTAGAACCACGTGGAAAAAATAAGTTGAACGTTGTAGAAAACTAATATTAACAGATGATGGGATAAGACCGCAGAATAGGTTTGACAGCATCTGGAATACTCACATGGAGGTCGTGTGCATCTTCTTCTAGGCATCCAATATCCTCTCCGTAAGTAAGGTCGCCAACGACATCGAAAGTGGTGTATTGATACCATCTCATCATGTTCACCGGCTCATCGGATCTGGAGGCGCGTCTTAGCTTCTCAAGAAGCTTGTCGAAGTAACCACCAATCAATTCTTCTTGATCGCGAAGGGCTTTATCAGAAAAACCGTGCGAAAAATTGCGCCTCAGCCGGCCATGCGCCTTATCGTCGCGCACAAAAACGAGACCCTGTGCACCGTTGGGAGGGCTCGTCGGCACAAACTCGTTGGCCTTCTTTAGCTGTTTGCGCCCATCATGTCTGCCGTGAATATCTTCCCAGGCTTGTTCCTCGATGTAAGATACTGCCGTAGGCCCCAAGCGTACTACCGGGCCGTATTGTGCATGTAACTCGCCCACTTTGAAGGCGAATTCACCTCTCATAGCATAATATGTTTGGCAGAGGTAGGTAGCAGCCCAGAGTTTGGGGCCTGGATATCGGGCTAATGGGTGGAGTGTAACTCGATATAGCCATAGCAAGGACCAGTATGCTAGCCAGGCGACAAAAAGAACTCGAAGGCCGAATCGAAGATCCAGTGCTTGTTGAGCATCAGGTAGCTTGGCCGTGATCTCAGCCAGCAGGTGGCTGATAGGGCGAGGGATTGACATAACTGTGGGTGAGATGACTGTTAGGATTCAGAGGTTGGGATGTTGTGGTAGAGCTTTTGGAAGAAAAGCTGGATACATTCACGCGCTGAAGCCCCCTGCCACGACCTGTCTGTAACTACATTCTTAGGCTATTCAGTATACTTGAATGGTAAATCCCTTGGCGTTTGGTTTGCTTAGGTGATACGAAACGGTCCATGCGAAGGTTGATCGGGTGTCAGTGGCTTCGAACTTCCAGTCAAGGGTAAAATTCCCCGAGGAATTGGTTGTGGAAGCTCGGTACGATTCACACCGATGAATATCCCGAAACCATTGGCGGAATAAAACAAATGCCCGCCTAAACTGTTCTAATGCTAAAAAGCTAAAATTGAGCCGAAATCTGTGCAACAATGGTGGTCGCAGGGGGGGGGTTTGAATTCTTCGATATAAATCGAATCTCACATTTTACGTCGTTCGAAATCTTCGGGTAAAAAGGGCAATAAATAGCCTTAATGTAGTAAAACTATAACCTTTACAAGGATCGCTAAGCTGACGGTAAGAAGAATCGAGAACTTCATAATAAATGAAACATTTTTGAACAAGAGTTCCTGGCAACGATCGTACATTCCAGAATCCAACTCAACGGACGATACTGTCAAGAAAATCTCACAATGCCGGCTCAGCCAGTCCCGACCAGTATTTTTCTCATCGGGGCCTCCGGCTATATTGGTGGCTCTATCCTGGCTCACCTATGCTCATCGAGCATTTCCTCTTCTCTCAGAATATCTGCACTTGTGCGATCTCCGGCAGATGTCAAGACCATCAGTGCTGCATACCCCCAAGTGCAGGTTCTGTTGGGAGATCTGAGTGCTGAGCAGGTGTTGGAAGACGCCGCCACCTTCGCGGATATTGTTATATACGCCGCGCGAAACACCCAAGATGGCGTCGAATCCCTGATGAGAGGAATGACATGCAAGGCGCGCCGCGGCGGTCCAGGTCTTTTCATCATGCTCAGCGCCATAATCTCTCTCGCGGACCCTAAGAACCTTCGTCTCGGCGAGCCGCCGTTGGAGTCTAGCAAAGTCATGAGCGACGTCGTTGATAAAGACGCTATCATGGCACTTCCATTGTACCACTGGCATGTGGCTCAAGAGAGGGCCTTCTGCCGTCTGGCTACCGAATATGGCTGTGATACTGTCACGCCCGTTGTAATGGGACTCCCGTTCGCAGTGGGTAACGGGACCGGACCGGTGCGGAAGAACGGTTTTGTACATGAATACGTCGGCGTGATGGGTCGGCAAGGTTCTAGGAAGCCATTTGTTATGGGCCAAGGACAGAATGTCTGGAGCTGGGCCTCTCCACAAGACATGGCTGCAGCGATCGGAAAGATTGTGGATGAGTGGAGGAGAGACGAGAACAGGGATCGCTTGGGCGGGTACTACTATGTTGAAGCCGGCCAGCTGGAGATGCAAGAGTTGGCTACATGTGTCGGGCAGGCTCTGACACAGGAGAAACAAGACGGGTGCGAGTCACTCCAGTATCCTCAATTTGCCGAATTGATGCCCACCCTGCCAGGGTTGTGGGGTGTCAGCGCTCGCTGTCACGCTGATCGGCTAAGAAGCATGGGATGGAAACCGAGGGATACTCAATGGCATTCATTAGTGGAGGAGTGTACTCAACTTGTCGTTTAAAGCTAGTCTCAATGAAACCGATTTTTGTTGTCAACTTAACACCTACCACGAGAAGCCCAAGGGGACCACAATTGCCGTCTGACAATTGCGGTACAAGAGGAACATTGCCCTCTGTGATAGTTCCCAAAGCTAGCAAAATACAACAATGGGTTTCTCGAGCGAGCTAGCTACTCATACTCAAGACGGGCCCATCGCTCCCTTGTCACCTGACATTTACTTCAGATACAATATCAAACTAGAGTCCAAAGTCTCCCCTTATCAAACCGGCCGGGGCTCGGATAGGTGTTCTAGCGTAGACGATAGGTGGCATCCATCCTCGCAGCGTTTACTACTTGCCAGTATTTGACAAGGGGAATAAAGGACGCCATTCTATCTGACGGCGATGAAACCAATAGCAGGTTTTTAACTCAATTCTTTCGAATTGCAAAACACTGTCCACACATGTAAATCCACTGTACGTCTTTCGTATGGATTTTAGGAAAGAATGTTAAGCGATGATTGCTGTACACTTTCTATGGACTTATCTTGCTTTCCAGCCATTGGTATTTTTCAGAGGTATCAATCGACTACGATTCAAGACCAAGCTTGTCCCGCTCAACCAGCTTGCTCGCTTTCAGAATACTCATTGATAACTTTCTGATCGAAACCGGAGCAAGTATATCAAACACAGAAAGCTCGCTTTTGAATTCCCGAACCAACCAGTTTCGCACTTCGGTTGCTTTGAGTGAGTCGACTACGAAGGAGGGAGGGTTAATAACAGTCTGTCTCACAGGGATTTTCATGACAACTCACTTCCGTATGCCACGAGGCTTTTTTCTTCGTCAACATTGTCCAATTCGATGGTCATGGCTTGTGATACTTTCTGCCTCATCATCTCCTCGACCACCTGTCTCGCTTCGTCGACTCCAGTGGCCGACGCAAATCTCTCCGCAGCTCCGAGTTGGGTCTGAGAAAGCCCGGCATGCGTGCTTCCTGGGTCGCCCTCCGTAACAGAACCAGCTCTATGGTCAAACTTGCGGTCCATTGGCCATCTGTTCAGCATGTCCCGATGACGGGGGATTCGGTTGGATATTCCAACTATAAGCTGTGGCGGTAGCTGGGGCAGAACTGGCCGTGACTGAGAAATTCTGGAGCTGGTGGCAGAAATGACGGCCATTTTCACGCTTGCAAGGGTCTCGGATGTGCTGACCTTGACTGGTGTCAGATGTCCAAAAACGGCCAAGTACTCTTCTACAGTCTTGAAGGCCGACATGGTGCCATTGCCGTAGTGGCTGGAGTCAGATACCAGTCCGATGTCAAGGCTCAAGCCATGCCTCCCGTTGGCGCGACGATGGTGCGCGAGCGCATCTTCGAACGTGTTGCCGGCGCAGTAGTTGGCCTGGGCAGTATTTCCGATGACCCCAGAAACCGACGAAAGCATGATGAAGAAGTCCAGAGGAGACTTCCTAAGGCTGCTGTCTGTTCCTTCAGTTCCTGCCAAGAAGTTTTCGAGTTGGTGCAAGTTCCAGCTGCCCCGTATCTTGGGCGCTGTCGCCGCTTGCCACTCCTCCATGGTCATGTTGGCGAATGTCCGATCGGCCAGGACCATGGCCGACTGGATGATTCCACGAACCCGACATGTTGGAGAGTTATTTATCCACAGGGCTAGCTGCTTCAAATCGTTTTCTGAAGTGATATCGCATTTTTGGATATCAACAGAGCACCCTTCAGCATTAAGTCTCTCAAGCTCGGTTTTCGCCTCAGGGGATGTTGCTTTCCCTGAGCGGGAGAGAAGCACGAGATGACGAGCTCCCAGTTCAAACAGAGTGCGAGCCAATGGTAGGCCGAGAGCCCCTAGCCCACCAGAAATAATGTAGGTGCCTTCAGGGTCCAGGGCTGTCGTTGTTGCTCCATGGACTCCTTCCTCAGGTGATGATGGTGAGAATATGTTAACCTTTTCGAACCTTGAAAGAGATATGCATCCCCTTGTTGCCTCATTTAGCTCTGACTTCGGAGGTTTACAAAACTCCGACACAAGACGCATGTCGCTTGTTTGTGTGTGACGAGTCGGCTGCGGGAGTGCGATATGACCCCCAGCGATGGACTCCAGTACAGATTCCAGCGCTTTTCGAAGGCCTTGGCCGTGATGATCGTTACTGAAATTTAATTCGACATGATCAAGGAGGCGTAAGCTTGCACTTTTATCGGCCAAGTTCAATGGTGCTCTGGGTCGAGCCTCGACTCCTAGTCCAACCACACAGCCACCGTCCGTCAGGCTGGAGAGATACTGTCGCTGGCTCCTCGGATTTTGCAGAGTGGAAACCACAGCTTTGATGCCACCGGTACTTGAGCGGAGATAATTAGCCGTTGCCCGCGTGAGCCCTGAGAGCTTCGTGACGGCAACATCACTAGACAGTTTTAGATCCGAATCCAAGGTACGGGCACATATGACGAAAACCTCCTTAATTCCAAGGCATTGTGATGCCAGTACCAAAGCGTTTTGTAAAATTCGATCGTTTCCGATGTCGATGAGAACAGCATCTCCGGGTGAGACTAGAGCAACCTCCGAAAGGATATAAAATGCAACGGACAATGGCCCCAGCCAGAATGCCGCAGCTGCCGGTGACTCCGCCACAGTCTTGGGCAGTCGCACCAAGTCCTCAGTCTTTTGCACAGACACGGGCTGGACCGTGGACGGGGACAAACATAGGACGATGTCTCCATTACAAAGCTTTTGACAATCGGTTTTGAGGCCCTGCGTCTTGGAGAGCTGATGCAGAACCCCAACCGCCTGTTGACATGTCGGGATAAAGGCGTCAAACCCATCAGCTGCCTGTCCGACGCCAGCATGTACAGCAAAACAAGAAGCCTGAATCAGAGCCTCCCCGCTCTTTAATTTCAAAGAGCTTGTTTTCCTGGCACCATCATCGTGGATGTGCACACGGCTCTGCAAGACCCACGTTGGTGTTTGGAGACCAGCAGTGTTCCTCAGCCATAATTGAGGTGCCTCTGACGCACAAAGGATGACGTTTTCCAACGTGTCCTGTAGAGCGACAGTTAGACGATGACCGCCAAGACCAGGCGTCTCGGTTGCAATGTATTCGTCGGCTTCGGCATGAGTCATTGCTCTCGGTATGAAAAGACGTCCATCTTTCTCGCAATATTCGTTCTCAGATGTCTCTGGTTCAGTGAACCTAGAATCAGCACCTGCGGCTTCCGGCTCCTCATCTAATTGCCTGTGTCGACCAAACGTCATGGAAACTGTTTCCATTATCATATCTACCGCTTTTACTGGTCCTGATGAACAAGTCGACGGAGATAGGTCAAGATGCGGCAACAACAGGTCCGGGTATTCTGCTCGCACAGTCCGCAGTAGCCCGACAGTAGGTGCATAATGAAGACTAATCTCGGATTCGGGTTCCAGAAATCCGCCCGTGGTTATCCACAACAACTTCGACGTCGAGCTAATCAGCTGTCGAAAATCTTTGAAGCCTTGGTTGGACCAAGTATGGACAAATGGTGTCCCGTACTCCACCAGCGAGATGACTGTCTTCTCGTGCAGTTGGTCACGGCTCGCCGTAACTTTGTCGAGAGTTGTGTAGTGAACACGGCGACCCGTTGATTCGAGCCGAGCGGAAAGCAGTTCCCGAGTTTGTACAAGATACGGAATATCCGAGGTTGGTATGCTGTCTACATCGCTGGGCCCAATAATGACAATGTCTTCTTGCAATGCCTTCGGGCGTTCTCTTTGCACTGATGGGGAGTAAAAACCCTTCTCAGTCAAAAGAACGTCTGAACTTGAGCTAGAAAGGCAGGCTAAATTGATGTTGGGCAGACCCTCTAGGCTCTCCGCAAGGGTTCTTAGTTCTTTTGAGTCGGTTGTCCCGGCGTCAACAAGGATCAGCCATGTACTAGTTGAACAAGCATTTCGCAGTGCGTTACGAAGCACATTTAGCCCATCCGGAATGGAACAGCCGAGATCGTTGGTCCGCTGAATGAAGTCTGCGCCTAGAAGAATCAGGTCGTATGTCAACCTTTCAGACTTCGCTGCTGATGTAGTCGATTCATCTCCCTGTTTTGCTTGCCAAAGACTGGGGGACTCAAACGATGCGTAGCTGCCCCATTGACTGGGCATACCAATGCACGAATCATCGCCCAACTTTTTCAGTATGTGATCGCGAATTTCTGCCGCTCCCAAGAATAGAATCTTAGATCCAGCTTCTTTATGGCAGATACGATCGACCAGCCAGGCACATCTACCATTCAGGCATGGCTCCGAAGTGGCCACGTCCTTCCACAGGGAGAACGATTGCGTGATGTCTTCCTTCCAAACCAGTTCCGCCGTCCGCCGAAGTTTGACAAGTTCCTGAAGCTCAGTGCTCTTCTGGATCCCAGCATAAGAGTTCGAGTCGGACGAGGTACCTCGCGGCATATCGCGCAACACAATGTCTTCCACTAGAACGGCGAGCTTGTCCAAGTTCTCATCGGAGAACGTCAAGCTTCCTTTGATGTTGGAGACCGAAGATGATGCAGCGGCCTCGCCGCGGAGGCGCTCTGCTGTGGCTACACCCAAAAGCTTTGTGCCGGCGTCTCGGGGGATTGAAGTAGCTATGAAGGCTCTGCGAAGAGAGACTGGCACCGCGGCCTGATCCATGGCACCGGATGGCCCGGATTGCAAAGCTGCAAAGACGAGCTGAAACAGGCCATCCAAGGTCGCAGGATGAATCAAGTAATCCGATTCGTAATTTTCGGGCATCACAGATTCTGTGTCTGGGATAACGAGCTCGCCGAACGCTTCACCGATACTTCTTCCGCTGGCTTCGGCCGGAGCTCCACTACGAACGGCCCGGAGCCCCCGGAAGGTGGGACCGTAATCCAGCCCGATTGTGGCAAGATGTGTGTAAAACTGCTCGATGTCCACGCTGTTGGCTTTGGAAGACTTTGCACGATGGATTTGGGGTTTTTATCTTTCGTCCACTCGAACTCCCGAGCTTCTCGCTCGAAGTCTGTCTCCTCAGCTTCGGCCGACTCGATCGGAATGCCAGACACAGTACCACTGGCTAGTCGAAGCCACCCATCAGAGTCAGTCGAGGTTGCGTAGACGACGAATGCGAACGTCCACAGCTCATTGTGGTCCGGCCTAAGCGTCAACATAACCCCCTGCCCATCATCGTTGTCTTCTCCAATCGGCAAGCCGCTTTCGAAATGGACGTCGGTGAGCTCAACACCGGATAAGGGGTAGCTCTTCTCGCGGGATAAAATTTGCACCGCCTCAATAGCCATGCCCATATATGCCGCTGCTGGAAACAGTATAGTCCCTGCAACTGTATGGTCTGCGAGCCACGGTAGGTCGCGCTTGTGGAGCATATTGTGCCACGCCGGTTCAAATGGATTCTGCGGAGCCACAGGAACGCCGAGAAGATCGGTACGCGCTGTTTTGCGGGCTCTCAAGGCGGCAGAGTAGTTCGATTCGTGCCAGTGGGGCTTGGTATGGTTCCAAGGGTATGATGGCAACATATGCAGCTCCTTCAGTGGCAGTCTGTGAACATGCGTGGACAATTGATTCACCTTATCCAGGTCGATGCTAACGCCTGCTGCCCAGAGTGTACCAGCAGTCTGCAATGTAGAGAGCTGCGAATCTTCGGCAGCTCCTAGCATCGAAACATATGGAACGCTTCCCAATGTTTTGGACTGGTTGAGAGTCGACATAATCTGGCTGACAGGGCCTGAGAGTGTCTTTGACGGTCCGATTTCGAGGACAGTGGTGTGTTGCATGTCGGCTACACACGTGTCTCGAAGAAGATTTTCCATGGCACCCGCGAATCGAACCGGCGAGGTCATGTTCAGATGCCAGTAGCTGGCCGACAGTGCTGAAGTATTTGTCACGAGGCACTCCGTGACTGATGAATACATTGGTGTACTCAGCGTCCTCCTGCGCGGAGATAGAAGCCCCATAGCGTGAAGAAAATCAACACCCACGACGTCCATGTCAGGTGAGTGGTAAGCGACACCGCCGGTGCGCAACGGACGCACGAAGTGGCCCGCTGCCCGGAATGCTTCTTCAGCTTGCGAAATTTCGACGGCATCCCCGGAAAGTGTGACACTTTGAGGGCTGTTGATGCATGCAACGGTGATGGCACCGGACATGCCGTGCTCAGAGAGAAAAGTGCGTGATTCTGTTTCTCCCAGCCCAACAGCCAGCATGGCGCCCTGCCGACCGACACGCTGACATATCTGAGTCGAAAACACCCCACGGTAGTAGGCAACTCGGATAGCATCAACATGCGACACGGCGTCAGCGGCATACGCTGCCACAATTTCTCCCGACGAGTGTCCAATTACCACCGACGGCACGACACCCCAGTGGCGGAGAAGGTCGACCAGCGCGATTTGGACGGCGGTGCAAGCAGGTTGGGAGTGTTTTGCGTCGCTGAGGCTTTCCGCGTCCGCATGCTTCAACAAGTCGACCAAGTCCCACTGACATCCCAGCTGCTGTAGGTATGTCTGGCTGAGAGCAATGCTGTCCTGGAATATGGGGCAGTGGTCGAGTAGCTCCGCTGCCATTCCCGGCCTTTGGGCCCCTTGTCCGGTGAACAGGAAGACCAAACGTCTTTTCTGAGAGGACCGATGCGCCGTTAGCATGGCAGCCCGCTCATCGCCCTGGAGCCTCGAAGCCAAGTCTTCCTGTGTCTTGGCCACCAAGAAACTGCGAAAAGAGTGTGCTGTCCTCCGCTTTGCCAGAACATGGGCCAGAGACTGCAAAGCTACTGACTTTTGATTCTGCAAAAAGCTTCCTAGAGACTGAGCGACGCGGCCGATTCCATTGCGATCGAATGCCGATATGGCATACACCAGCGGACTTTCACGTCCCTCGTCGAAACTGGCTTGCTGTCTACGGGGGACAAGCTGAGTGGCGGTCGGGGAGGCTTCTCCATTCACCTCTCTCGTTAATGCAACGGCATTAGTAAAGCTTTTTGTGCTATGGCGACCTTTGATTTGAGCAGCTTCGAGATGATGTCGCGCGTCGTCGACGACGACATGTGCATTGGCCCCCCCGAACCCGAACGAGTTGATGCTTGCCCGCCTGAGGCCTCTGGGCCACACAGTATTGCGAGCTGGGAGAGCCATATGGGAATTTTCGATGTGCAGCTTGGGGTTGGCCTCTCGTAGGCCTGCAACAGCCGGTATTACCCCTGCTTCCAGGCAGAGCACGGTCTTGATCAAGCCCGCAAGCCCGGAACAGCCTTCAGTGTGTCCCACGTTAGGCTTTACACTTCCTAGAAACAGCTTGTCCATGCCGCGAGTTTGTCGGGCAGCAGCAATCGTTCGGCTGATGGCGCGAACCTCGATTGGATCCTACTTTCCTTCAGTCACTTCCAAGCACGAATGATTGGAAAACTTACCCCTTTAGGCGTTCCCGTGCCATGTGCTGGATAAGGTGTCAGATTGCACATTTCCATCGTCAAAAAGGACTACTCTTACCTTCGAAATATGCAGTCTGTGCCATGTCGAGTCCTGCGGTGGCATATACTTTGCGTATCAACGCCACTTGAGCGTCTTCGCTGGGGACGGTGATGCCCGGGGTCTTTCCATCCGAGTTTACTCCCGTTGCCCTAATCACAGCTCGGATCACATCGCCGTCGGCGAGCGCGGTAGAAAGCCGTTTCACGACTATACCAGCGATACCCTCACCACGCCCGTATCCATTGGCAGATACATCGAATGAATGGCTGGCACCGTCAGGGCTCACCATGTGCATTGAGGAGAGTTGAGAAAAGAAAGTCGGGTGAAGGATCAGGTTATGTCCAGTCACCAGGGCCTACGGCTATTTGTTAGTCACATTTTTCAACATAGAAACACGCAAGCCATTTAAAGGTACACGCCTACTGTTCCGCGCTGGAAACTTACTTGAGAAGATTCGCCTGATCTCAATGATTGACAGGCCAAATGTAAAGCATACAGGCTGGATGAACAGGCCGTATCAAGCGTAAGACTGGGACCAAGGAGGTCGAAGAACCATGAAATACGGTTCGAGAGCATTGACCTGCCGGTCCCCGCAGCCGAGTTGGTGCCGAGCTGGTACGGATCGCTCTCGGCCAGTATCTGATAGTCGTTGGTCATCACGCCGCTGTATACGGCAGTAGAGCTGTTGGCTAGTCTGTGCATCGGAATCCCAGCTATGTTTTGTGACAAGTCAGAAGGTTGATCTCAATCCCGATTCCATTATGCTTCCAAATTATTGTCTATACGGCGCAAGCACGGGTCGCGCGTACCATTTTCAAACGCTTCATACGCAATTTCTAAGCCTAGGCGCTGCATCGGGTCCATGGCCGCGGCTTCACTAGCGGATATTGAAAAAAAGGGTGCATCAAACCCCGAGATATTGTCGAGGAAATGCCCAGATGAGGCACAAATCTAACGGCTGATTAGCTCTGAAGAGAAAGAAATCACTCAAGAGCCCATAGGAGTATAGTACATAGGGCAAACAACCAAATCTGAAAACCTACCTCGCCAACACGCTGTCTCGAAGGGTGATTCCAAGCCTCCGCATGCCAACTTCTCTCTGGTATTTTTGAATGACCGGTCCGCCCAGAGCTGATGAGGCTCCACAGCTTGGACGGCGAGTCTACTTTGGAGAAACGGCAGGCCATGCCCACCACCGCGATGGGCTCATCGAGATTTCCAGTGATGGGCCATGGTGGTGAATCACACTCGAGACCCGGGCTCTCGCCGGGACTACTCGTACCGATGCCGCTATCCGGGTCCGATCTGTGAGTCTGTGGAGAGTCTGGGTGCACTGATGGTCCGTCCGCTACATGGACGCGTCCGCCGCTGGTGAGGACATGGTCTCAGAAGAAGACCGAAGGCTCCGAGTGTCTTGTTCGATCATCCTGGACTGGGCTGTTCAGACGCTGTAACAGGCGCAATTTGAGAGAGCGGCCAGTTATCGTGAAAATGTTCAAAGAGATTGTCGACGAAGCAACGCTCGCTCGAGATGAATGTTGTACTAGTTGCCCGGCTCTCTCCTGTAGGAGTACTCATGGAGAATGCTTGAAGATGGTTTAATCCGGGCACAAGTAGATCCAGGTGCTGGGGCCGAGCCAGTAGGCGAATTACTGGTAGAAGCCGAACCTGACAATAACATCCGAAAGCGCGGCTCGTTTCTTGGGCGGGTCGGCAGTATTGGTGGCATCAACAGCACCTAAAAGTACCCGAACGACAGAACCTCGGGTCTGGGTTTGCTTTGGCTATCGCTTCGATCTCGCCACAGCCACCACAGCCTTGAAGATATTGATTAATTTCACCACGTTGCATCTGGAATCCAGACATGCCAAAAATCTTGGAATGATCAACATTACAACATAAAAGGGCATAAATGTAACTTCAAAAGCTTTTGGCAGTAACTGCCTTTTGGAAGAGCTCCTGAATGAGGCAAAATTCATTCGATTTCAAAGTGATCTACCGACTACTTGTGCTTGTTCTCCAGACTGCCTACAGGCGCTTGGTTCTTTTTTCTGCTAAGCCACGCGTTCCTCATTGCAATGTGCTCTTCGCTATTCAAAAGCTCGTTAAACAGGTCTCTTTCCAACGTTAAGACATCCGGGGCGTCGACCTCTATGCTGGCTCTAAGCAGTCTTTTGGTTGCTTTTACGGCCCTGGTACCATTCGAGGCTATCATCTGCGCGCAGAGAACTGCTCCCTGAATGTGAGTGTCGTTGCGTCAGCCAATTCCGATAACGAGGCGCCCTTATCAAACAGAAGGACGAGGAGACGGGGCCAAGATGCAAGCGACGGCTTACCTCGACACAGTCGCTCCAAGAAGCAGAGCATTCCTTGACCATTCCCCATCGCTCTGCGTCGTGCCCGGTCCACTCACAACCCGTCAAGGCCAGGTTTGCGGCCCTTCCTGCACCAATCCATCGACCGAGTCTCCGCAGACCTCCGCCGGCGGCTAACAGGCCGAGTTTAACTTCCGGTAGCGCAAAGCGAGCATCCTTGGTACAGTAGATAATGTCGCATGCTAGGGCGAGCTCACAGCCCCCGCCGAACGCAGTCCCTGCAACGGCCGCAATGACGGGCACAGATAGACTTTGAACGAGAGCGCCGAACTTGTCTAGTGCTTTTAGAATGTCGTCCGGGGACAGGGCAGCCATCTCCGCTACGTTGAAACCAGACGAGAAAGACTGCCCGGGTGCATATCCGGCAATCACGATTGCTGCCGTGCTAGTGGGGTCGCTGTCAAGCTTAGAAAGCACGGAGCTTAGTGCGGTAATGAGAGATAGCGAAAGTGAGTTTCTGTCCGACGGGGAGTTGAGCATAACTATGAGCGTACATGACTGAGTCAGTCAAACAACTCGCCAAAGTTCCTACACGCGTATTTGTGTCCCTGTCAGGTTGCTTCCAAGGATGAACTTTCTACTCGCGTTCGTAAAAATAGCGGGATGCCAATGACATTACCTAGTGCAACTCCGTCCAAGGGCCAGGATATTTGAACGAGTTCGCAGCCTATGGAACCCATTGTGGACTTTCGGAGGTTTCTGTGACTGAGAAAGTGTCCTGCTTGAGTTGCCAGTCGTCTGATATCGGAGTTTCGGAAAGGCTGGCACGCCAAGATGGTTGTTGAATTTGAAGCGCTGGTTATCTTCTCAATGCTACCGAATGGAGAGGAGAGCGGACCCGGGAGCTTGCGATATATGCCTCACACTCACTATCTGTTAGGGGTCTTGTTATTCGACGAAGGAACGAGATTTTATAGAGTCCGCTGGGAACCTACAACGTCTGCCCGTAGCATTCCATCGTTCGAAAGAAAATCGGTGCATATGCACCGTGGAAAGTTTACTGGTTCCGCAACGTTGCCCGTTCGAGGGTCCACCAGTTAGATGGACCATCAGTAGCGTCACTCATGCCAACTGCACTCAACCTATAGAGTTTAGTGAAAGTATTGACTGGCAGTGTCGGGCTCCAAGCTGGAAGTAGGTTTTCATGTTGCCGGGGGGCTTCATTACTGTCGTATGGCCATCTTGCACTGGTCAGAGTACTAGCATTAGATTACACGTTTAGTAGTCAAATCACGTAATAAGTGAGTTTCATCAAAAACGTTTCTTTGGGCTGAAGTACCAAAAATATCAAAGTAGACCGTCTGCATTGCCAAAAGAAACCTATGTGTAGCTGAACGAGCTCTGCTCTACAGTTGCATGCTGTTTAGCCACCAATCAGCATAGATTCTCGTCAGGACTCCCACAGTTCCATCATCCCGAACAGAAACTCGATCTTTGAGTAAACGTCTCCAGTCATGCTTTTCAAAGCTGTCATCAGCCCAGTGTTGTACTCCGCATGACTCAACTCCCCATGCCGAGCTTCGTGGTCCTCACCGTCGCACATGCTGTTTTTGAGCACCTGTGACAATCGATTGAGCCTGATCTTCAGCAGCTCGCGAATGCAAATCTGCCACAGCTCCCCTTCCAAGCAAAAAGACCCGAGACGAAGGACGTGCGTGGTGTCCTGCAATCCTTGTTCTGCAGCGAAGTCTTCCCCACTGCGCCCCCGCGTTTCACTCTCCGCGCCGTATCTGGAAGTGGAAATGTCTCTGGCCTCTTTGTCTTGGTGAGCCGGAAACGAGTCCGAGGGTCGAAACGAAGTAAAATCGAATCCACTGGTGGAGTTTTCCAAGCCAGGAAGGCCTGACTCCAAAGTCTCTTTCAACACATCTACAAGCCAGTCGACGTGAAGGCAAAGAGTAAATAGCGCTCGTGGAGTACTTCCGCAAACAGCACAGTCTGTGACGGATGTTATTGTGCGATAAACAATGTCGTCAAGAAAGATGAGTAGGTCAAGCGGTAGAGCACGAGGGGAACGGCGGCGGTCCCCGTGATAACCACCGGTGCATCGCTGCGGTGCCAATCGGGGATGAACAGCAAGCAGCTGGAGCCTACCGATCAGCGTTGGACAGGCGCACCTCTTCAACGTAGGAAGGGAAGCATTATATGCTGGTGCGATAGTACCGATCACTTCTTGTAAGTCGGATGTAGTGGACGTAACCTGATTCCATACAGTCTCGAATTGGCCAAAGGCTTTTGGCGCGGGTTCGCTTTCAGAACCGGAAGGCTTCAACGGCAATGAGAGAAATTTCGGCTGTGATCCCAAAGACTTTGGGCTCAATATAAAGTCGGCGTCGATGTCGATGTCCATGGCGCTGTCGAGGTCCGCACCAACCGTCTCCAACCCATGGCCAGGAAACCGAACAGTTTCTGAAGGGCCCGAAGTGGCCGTTCTGACACTCGAGCCAAAGTAATCGAAGTCAAGATCCAGGTCGTGGCCTGCTGAGCTCAGATACGCTCCGCTGGTACTGTCTAGCTTTGCGATACCATCTGTCGTGCTTATCGTAGCCTCGGATGTGGGCGTTAGTAGTTGTTGGAGTTGCGAAGGCGTCAGTACCTCCTCACCGCAGCCCGACGCAAGCAGCCATGAATCCGAAAAGGTTGTTGCGCGAACAGAGGGGCTTTCCTCGTCGTTCTCTCCTAATTGGGGGTCAACAGGTATGGCAATTGCTGCGCTGGGTCGATGATCCTCAAACGGAGCTTGATCCTTGCCTGAGGGGAGGTCTCTTTGGCCCATGTCCACTTCCGGAATTAGCCTCTGGCCAGTGCTGGAGGACTCCCTGACGCTGACTCGTCTGTTCGCCTTGTGGGTTCGCGTGGTGCCTTGGTGTGCGGTTAAACTCGAGGTGCTGCCGGAAGTGGTTGCTTTTGCCGCAGATTCGGCAGAAAGACGTGGCGGTCTTCCTACGCGTCCTATACGGCTGTAGACGCAGGCATCGTTCCGGTCTGAGCATCGTCGACAAGAGGGTTTGCCTTGGTCGCACCTGAGCTTGGAGCGCGTGCAAGAGTCACAAGATGATCTCAGTCTAGGTAACCTGGAGCCGCTGGAGCCAGGTTCTGACTGATACTGTTGTTCTTCAAGGTGTTGTTCCATGTTGTGGGTGAATAATCAAAAAAGGCGCCAACAGAGCGTCTGTCGGGTTGATGTTGAAACGTGGTGATATTTATTACTTGCAAAACTATGGTAGAACAATCATCTGTTCAGAGAGAGTTCAAGATTTTCACCCCATTCTCAATCCACTGACTACGGTCTGAGTCGTGCATGTGCTTTCGAAGTTTGCTGATTGAACGTTCTGGAATTCTTGTTTCTTAAGTACAAGGCCAGCCTTTTTGTGGTAATCAGGCTTCCGCGCATTTGTTGGCTGAAAGCTTGCGTATGCATAACAGAAAGTTATGCTTTAGCTCATCCACCAGAGTCGAGTTCCGACTTTCGAGCCAAATATTTTACTACCGTTTTGGGTTAATGATCAAGCAAACCAACGTAATTCATATCCTGTGATGCTGAATCAGCGGATGACACCTACTTAGACAAGTCAAGTGTGATATTCAAGAAGCCGCAAACACCGATGCATGTTTGGAGAGAAAGTGGAGACTGCATGAGAAAGTCGCCCTTCACATACACACGCGCACACACTCCTGGTAAAGCTTATTCCAAGAACCCCGCGTCTGCTGGCATCATCCATTTCCTTCGGCGGAGGAGCTTAGTCAAGTAGGCAACATGAAGCTGACAGTAGTCATGGAAATTCCGTACCATAAACTTTCGTTAGCCTTTGACCCTAGATGCTTGCAAACTACACGAATTCACTTTGACACTCGGATTTGAAGTGTCTAATGATTCAGAAACAGCACCATAACAAACAGGTTGCACCACTGCCAAGTACAACCGTGTATTGAAGTGTAAACTCACCAACTTGAACTTCTCGTTGTAACAATTGTTTGAACATGCTTGCATGTGGGTACCTGATAAGTGAAAGATGCGGTATGAATGTTGGTGGCTAAGGAAATACTGAAATGTCAACATTGGGTTGCCCCTCTAGCAATCCCCCTGTTTTTTTACTTTATCAAGCAAGTGTCCCTTTTCACATGGCTGGTCTACCACTTCATTTTCTCTCACCTAGCACTTTCAAGTCGCGACACTATACTCTATACGAGAAAACATACATGAGATACGGCAGCGAGATTTTGTCTATCCACTCTAGCTTAATGATCCGGTCTGGGTTCACGGCGGTATATGCAATTCATTCCAATCAGCCTCAATATGAAGTCCCCAACCTGCTTATGTCAGTTCGATCATATTCTGGGGGAGCTACAAGTGCCATCAGATCGGCTGGGGCTTGATGACAGACTCAGTATAGAAGAGATCATCAGCCTCGACTGGGAAATGTCTCGTTTGATCTCCGAAACGCGAAACTGTCCTCGGTGCGTTGGCGACTTGGAGGTCATGATCACAATACAAGCTACCTTCGAAAGCGTGCTGCATCTCTTAGAAGCCGCTCAAACCGCCTACAGTACTCGAGCAAATCATGCAGCAGGCCGGCTGATGAATGAGGATTCTGATACCATACAAAGAACAAAGCAGAGGGTCAGGGGCCCGGAGATAAGAGGTGCAAGTTTTGTGCTCGGCCGAGTTGTCCTAAGTGAAGACGACGGAGACATGATGGCACGAAGGCTCATCATCACAGCCATTTCTCGCAAGGCTGGTATGGTACGAGAGCTCAGGGAGAGAATGAGCAAGCGCGTTCGTGGGATAGAGAAAATGTCGGGGGCAGACAACCATTATTATACACTCTCAAGACAGGCAAGGGAAGCATATGACGAGCTAGACAAGAAGATGGCGGCAACTTCAGCTAGAGTCTGCTCAGCAGTTGCTCGCGCGAAAATGAGTCAGTAAGCCTGGTTTCGATGCTTAGGGTAAGGGAGACTCTTACAGCAGGGACACGTGCATCGAAAGGATTTTGGTTCTAGTCAGATTACAAGCAAATTCACGATTTAGTTTTATATATGATCAAACAGAGCGTCTTCAATAAACTCTTTGCCAGCTGATTTAAATGCCATGTAATTTCAGCTCCTCACTCAATACCTGCTGGAATGGATAAATATGGTCTCTGGTCAGTGCCGTGTAGTGATCACCCTTAACATGGTGGAACGTCGATTCATGTGCTAAATCTTTCCATCCTTGGACTCTTGTCTTCCATTCATCCTTTGAGATGTTCCACTCCGATAGCGGCGCCGCCCAGAAAGAGGTGTAAGTGGCAATCTTGCCGTCTGGCCTGTAGTTTTCCCCGATATGGACAGTCCCGGAAAACACCCGATACCATGCCTCGAGTCGCTCACGTGTAACGCCAGCAGTCTCGAGTCGCGTGCGGAACCGACGCATCATCAGCTCGGGGAACGTGGCCGGATCAACATCAACCAGTTCCTTTTTCAATCTTTGTTGCTCGTTTGTGGTAATAAGACGTCTTGAAGTCAGTAGGTCGATGATGAAGAAGCGTAGCGCAGCAAAGCTCATTTGCGGGATGTGTGGCGCGTTGTCAATACCTCCAACAAAGGATACCACTTCTCCCTCCGCCTCAAGGGCCTTGGCCACCTCAAAGGCGACGTTGCCGCCAAAGCACATGCCCAGCAGAGCATATGGGCCCGTATGCTGAACCAGCCGGATCTCCTTAACAAAACACTCTACCATTTCCGTCATGCTATCGAAAGCTGTCTCGCCAGGTTGTAAACCCCTCAGTCTGAGCCCATAGATGGGCCGGTCAGGCAAGTAACGAACGAGCTCGATCCAGCAATGCAGCTCTCCTCCCCCTGGTGGGAATAGGAACAGCGGCGCTTTGGTCCCCTCAGTGGCAAAAGGAAGCAGCAGCTGGCGACTGCTCGAAACCGTGATCTTGGTGAGCTCATTCTCAAGCGCCTGTAGCGTCTGAGCGTTGATGAGCGTTGTAACCGGTATTGGGGCTGGCAAAAACATCCGCTTTTCCAGTGCTGATTTGAAAATGAGCATCTGGGAGCTATCAAGGCCACTGTTTTGTAAGACCTCTGTGAGGTCAGTGTCTGGTTTGACTTTTGCATCCATAAAGACGGATCCAGTCTGTTCCAGACATTCCAAGACTATTCTCTGCGTCTTGCTCAACCCGTTCAATTTCTCTTCATGTAGTCTTCTATTCACAGTGATGCTGTTGACGTCGTGGCGTGATTCGTGGGATACTGAGGTTGTTGATCCAGAGATGGTGTCGATCGCCATTGCTAAAAAGAAATGAAGAAATCCAAAAGGATAAAGCTGATTGTCTCAATTCTGTTTCTTTTCTGAACTCGACTCTGAAGCCGACAAAGACATTTGAAGAAATTAAGAATCTACTTAGGCCTCAACAACCTATTTTGGACGGGTTCATTGTGGAGGTATTCCACATCGGGTCGTTTTCAGTCTAAACACGGGGGATTAAGGTCTTTGTAAGCTCTGCTAGTGAAACATCTCACAAGTTCTACGCGCGTACGTAAAAGTATACAACTAGTTTGAAGCTTCGGATGATTTTTACAATCCGCTTTCTCCTCGTTCCAAGTCCGTCGACGATCCCCAAAGAAATTGGCTCTGCCCTAGATTCTCTGCCATTTAAAAAATCTCCAGCCAGGGGATTCCCCAAATCGGCGTTGAACATTGGGCATGCTTGTTCATGATTCGACGTCGAAGCAATTTGCCCAAGGTTTTATCCGGATACCAACACGATCACAACATCATGCAAAAACAGTCGCTATTCGCAGATTTAATCTTCAACGCCCCCACGAGCGGATGCATCGGGTTTCATTAGAGCACACGATTTTTTTCCCCACTGTCGATAGCTCTAGTTGCATTGATTGTAAGCCTCGTAGCCTTTGCCGCCGGACTGAGGAGGCTTTGGCACTACCATGCATGTCGTGGCAGTTGGACATCCCACTGCTCAGAGATTCCGAACAGTGGGCCGCATATAGGAACTACTCTCGCGCAAGGACTATCGCAGGTGAGTTGCCGTACTGAAACTGCGCGGGAAA
>JAIMZG010000400.1:0-35044 GCA_020466075.1 Colletotrichum coccodes
GGAGAGATGGTCTCGGAAAGCAAAGTAGTCCCAGAAGACGAGGCAGGTGTAGCCGACGAAGGCGATGAAGATGGAGTCTCGGCAGATTGATCTGTAAAAATCAGTGTTAGCAGTTAGACTAGTAACGAATAGGAATAAACCGAAGCGAGGCCCATTTTCTCATAGGTTCCTGCTCGAAATCTCTACTGACCACAGGATCCGAAACCAGACTGGCATCCTGTGCCGCAAAAATCGGTGCTACCGCTGCAATAGCCATACTGAGAACAGCAGTTGCCGAAAACCGAGCCGGCGCAGGTGGCTCCGCCGTTGGTGGGACCGCAATTCCCGTTGATGGAGACTTGAACTGCGGATGTGGTGCCGCTGGCGGAGGGCACGACAACGGAGCTCACGACGGCGGAGCTCGCGGAGAGAATGTTGGTGCAGTTGCCGAATCCAGACTGGCAACCGGCACCGCAGTGATCACCGGTGTTACCACAGTAGCCGTACTGGGAACAGCAATCCCCAAAGACAGAACCGAGGCACTGCTTTCCGTTGCCCGCACCACACATACCGTCTGTGGAAAGAGACAGGACGGAAGTGGGAGACGAGGATGGAGCAGAGCTGGCAGCCGATACCGTGCCGGGGTTGGAAGGGGAAGCATCTAAAGAGGTTCAAGTGTCAGCGTTTTGGGATGTGAGGCAATGAATAGAAGGCTGGAGCCGCCGATCGAGCGTGTGGCTCTGCTCCTGATGCTGATACGCGTACGACTATTCATCCATGGCGCAGAAGACGTGACTCTGTGCTTGAATGACAATGAAGGGTAGTGCCTACCTGGGATCGACGATGACAGACTATCGCAAGTGCCATACTTGGATTGGCAGCCTGTGCCACAGTAGGGGGCGGTGCTACCGCAGTAACCGTTCACAGAACAGCAATTGCCAAAGCTGGAGCCCTGGCAGGTTTGGCCAGATTCAGAGCCACATACGGCATCGAGGGAGATGGCCAAACTAGTCGAGGTCGAAGTAGCTGAGGGGCTACCAGCCCTGCCACTGGCCGTGCTGGAGCAAACCGGGGCGTTGACGGGCTTGATGTTGAAGTTGTAACTGGGGACATTGCCTCTGTACCAGTTTTCAGGGGGATCACCCAAACATGTCCCGACGGTTACGGCATTCCAGCCGTTCGCAACAATGGAGTCGAGCATATGGTCGGTGAGCGTCGTCGCAACCTCCTTGTGAATATCGTGCTCGATGTGCAAGTAGCTGCCGTTACATGGTGAGCGAGCCTGCATGGCCGCATCCCACAAGCCCACGCTGAACCCAATCTGACTAGGGTCGGTGTGTAGGTAACCCTGAGTATCCAGATCGAAATAGGTAATGTGGTATCCGAGATCGACCATTTGTTCCTGGCACTGGTCTCCGCAAATGGAGTAGGGCGGCCGCATGTAGGTAGGGTAGAAACCGAGGATATCTTGAAAAGCAATCTCGTTGTATACCATCTGTTTTTGCGCTGGTCCAACGTCATTTGATCCAGGTTTTCGTGTGACCACGTGTGGCTGGCAATCTGATGGCCATCGGCAACCATACGCTAAACTAGTTAGAGGTGTCTTCCGTTGAGGCAGTCAGAAAGCTCACCTTGATAACGTCAGAATATGCCACATTGATCATACCCTTACCAATGTTGTTGCCTGTAATAAAGAAGGTAGCAACGGCATTATGAGCCTTAAAAGCATCCAACATTGGCGCAGTGTAGATGTAAGGACCGTCGTCATAGGTAATGGCAATATCACCGACGTTGACACACTCGTAGATACCCACGCCGCCATAGGGTACACTGCCCTTTAAGGGTCTTTCATCGTTGGATGTATCAGCCCCGTTGGGCTTTTGATTGCCATCACAGGCCGGGCCATAGTTGATCTGGCAGTCAGGAGAGCTGCAGTAATCCGGAGTTTGTCCACAATATCTGTTGTGTATCAGCAGTTTGTTCTCCCACAAAGCACTCGGACGAAATCATCAGAAAAAATCCACTTACCCCTCGGCTGAACAGCAGTAACCATCGGCACATCTCCCGTATGTACCTCCGCACCTCTGATTATTTCCAACTGCAATGTTCAATGTCTGTCGAGGTAACAGGGGATTTTTACGGTCCTCCCGAGGCTTGTTCGCTACTGTTGGCGGGTTCCAACGCTCGAATGCGTTACGTCTTTGTCGCAACTCTTCTACTCCCCGACGACGTGGCAAAACCATGTTCATGTGCGGTCTATTACCGTGAGCTTCGACTGCGCCCACCGCAGCAAGGGCGGCGAACAGTATAGGAGACCAACGCATTTTGTTCGGGTCGGTGCTGTGGAGTATAAACGAAATACAATCTGCTGTCGTCGAAAATGAACAAGCGATTGAGAGGAAGATATGGCAAAGAGCCAAACGGGAGAGAAGAGGAGCTCCTGGATGGCCAGAGTGGATGGGGAAGAAAGTCTGATAAAGGTAATAAAATGAAAGTTCCTCTGGCTCTGTGATGCCGCTTGGTCCTCAATTTAAGACCGAGAACGCTAGAGTCTATGGTATATCACTGTCCCATTCAAAAATTGATTCGAATCTTTCCACACACGAAGGTTAGCAATGGCGCAAAAAGCCACACCCGCCACCTGGAACGACCGGCCGAACTATATGCAGCGCGCTGGGCATTTGCGATGCTAGCGCAATCAGGCTGCAAAGGCCCTGCAATATGGTGTGTCGGCGATACCTCAAGGGTGAGTTGTCTAGAGCGGACTGGTGACTGGAGCAGGTCCATCATGGAATACCTTTCCACATAATGCGCACAGCAGCGCCATCATAGTGCACGCCTAGAAAAGCCCGCCGGTCAATTGCTGGAAGCCCCCTATCGGACAAAGCATTGATGGTTTCTTCGGATATGAGACTATGCCCAAGACAGAGGGAAGGGAACGGAATTCTAGAACAAAGTAATGATGAGTCAAGGAGAGAAAACAATGTAAACAAGAGAGCGATGCAGCCGAGACGAATTGCCTCTGGGCACAAGCCACTGATCGCGACCCTGGCGGACCGCCGGCCGAATGGGGCTGTCTGGCAGAGCCAGTGGCTTGCGGAGGCGCATCGTAGGGTTCAAAGAGGCTCGGCTTTTGAAGACTGCAACGCCGTCGCCTCATAGCAAAACCCAGGCCCTTGCACGCGGCTTGGGTAGCGCTTGGCCGGAGATGGTCAAGGCGGTAGAGCAAGACTCTTCGTTGCTCTTAGACATCACATCCAGGGGTGGAGATTTCAATTGTGGCCGATTGTGCTAAGCCAGAGTCGGACGTATCCGGTAGCAGTGCCCTCTTTGATTGGGTCACTGTCGGAGACTGAAATGGATAAACGCCATTAGTATGTCCGTCGATCCCGTTCCCTCCCACCTTTGACTTGTTGCTCCAGCCGAGCCTCGCTTCTCTACCAAAGCTCCCAAAGACGCTCTCTGTGCATTGTCTATGACATGCAACTGAGACCAGTCCCTTGTCGCACATCTAGCATTGTGATTTCGTCATGGTGTTCTTCCTCGTCTAAAATCTGCGTCGGTGTAACCGGAGCCATACAGTTTGGCATAGATGTTGCCTGATTCATCTGATTACCAGCAGGAGTCCTCATCACACAAAACTGGTTGAACTTTTACGTAAGGTAGGCATACGCGTAGATGACCCGACAGAACGGCCTGGCTTGCGAATTCACTTCTTCTCGACTGGGCCTTCTTGACTAGTGGACCAAGTCTTGTAGTGCTCGGAAGATAAAAATAATCGAGCTCGGTCCGGCGTAAGCCCGTGCTGAGCGGCGGCATTCACAGGAATGGGAAATGCAACAAATTCGAGGACGCGGCCACCGCCTGTGCTTGTTAGACTAGCTTAGAAGTGAAGGTTGGACCATGTTGTCGGTGTTACGATCGGCCCAGTTGGTCATTGTGCGACATACTTGTAAACTGCAGAACAGGGGATGATGGGGCAAATTCCTCTTTACCGAAGCTTTTGCTTTGCGGCCCAGTTGGTTGCCCTGACCCTCAATCCTGACAGTCGGATATCTGTGATTGGGCTCATTACTTGAGTTTGTTGACGGAGCATTTGCCATTGGATGTTAGTATGATATACCGTCTTCCCTCAATTGTGCGCGATGTGCCGAAAATCCGACCACCTTTGTTCAGCAAACTCATGGTTTTTCTAACTATGTATTGCCCGACACGCCATCCCTCGCCGGAATTGGCGTCTTACATCCGTTGTGGCCCATCCGCTTTTAGGTGGCGTCGGTTTTGAATGCTCGAGACCTCATCCCATGTGGCCGTTTGCGGCATCGCAGCCACCTCAACGAGCCACAACCGCATGAGCCAGTAGCCATCGG
Organism: Colletotrichum coccodes; assembly: GCA_020466075.1. Taxonomy (NCBI): domain Eukaryota; kingdom Fungi; phylum Ascomycota; class Sordariomycetes; order Glomerellales; family Glomerellaceae; genus Colletotrichum; species Colletotrichum coccodes. Next base: position 4,350 of record JAIMZG010000400.1, read on the forward strand.
ATGGTTGACTTTAAGGTCTTGGCTCTCGACGGACTGCTCGTCGCGGATTTCGCACGTCGCAATCCCAGTGGTATACATGTAATACGAGGCCTCGAAGCTCGGCATAACGATTTCTGGGTACGGCTCTTGGACTTGAGGATGATTGCTGTGCTCCGCCTTTCCGGGCTGTCCTGTTGGACATTGAACTGGATCATCAGCCAGCGCCGGCCATCGATTGGCGATCAAATTCGATTTGACATATGGGCCTTCTGCCGCCGCCTTGGCCTGGGCATTTGCTTGGCCCTGGGCGACCATCTTCTTGGCTCTCGCATCGGCATCATCGGTCTCCCCGAGTCTTCTCGCGATCTTCCCAAATCCGTCCATAGATCGAATCTTCATTCTGCAATAATGAGCGGGGGTCATCTTACTCGACTTTGCACCCTCCGACAAACAAGGGGACTCGATCAAAGCCCAATGCCGTCCCTGACCTGTGTGCAATGGCGATCATAGTGCAGCCTGTCAATGCGATCGAAGCACTTCCCCGCGACCCTTTTCGTCTCAAAGTCCAGACCAACAACTATGAAACGTGGTGTCATCGCCCTATCCTTGAATATTTTGGGCGATGGGAACAACTCTCAAAAGTTTTGACGAACCTCCCAGTGGCTTATTAAGAACGGAAATTCTGCAACGTCAAAGCATTGCTCTGTCAAACGAAAAGAGCAGCTCCTGCCTTGACTGAAAGGCACTGGCTGCCTGGCACTGAATAGCATGTGTACCTCACTCGATACTCTAGCAAACATCTATGCTGTCTTTAGCGTAGTCAGATGAAAATTCAATAGGTACGAGTGCTGATACATGACGTACTATGTTGTGCTGTTAATCAGTCACCAAACAGCCGTCCCCTCCGCCACCGGTTACTACTAAGAACAGAGAACTGCCCCGAGTCAGTTCGTGGAACCGCGGTCGGGTCTTTGATTAATGTACCTTGCTGTCGGTTATAAGACACAGTTACGTTGATAGCGAAGATGTGTGAGGTGCATTTCTTATCAAGCACGCCGTGCCAGGACTACAACTCTCAACTCCGGAAACATCAATAGAGTTCGGCTCCTCATCATTAACATCCGACCACTCCCAGTCCTCATTTGGCGCTCCAAACCATCAACAGACTACTCGGTCCCATTTACTCTATTTCTGACAAAGGTCCAAACCATCCATCCTTCCATCCCTTTCAACCAGCGTGCCGAAACGTCGTTGGCCATGCACCTTCCGAGGCCCAACTCCCATGCCCAAGCCCGCCTTCTATCCTTCAGACTTCAAAGACAGCAGCGACCCGACCTAGCTCCCTGATACTACAGGAGATGCGCCAAGCAAGTGCGAGTGCAAAGCGCTTTGCTCCGGGGTGTGATTTCCATGCAACGTCACCTTCTTTCCAATTCATGTCCGAATGATGCTGTGACATGCTTTCCCATTCAATCTTGTTGCAACCAAGCACATGCACCAAGGGTGCTTGGGCGACTCCGTCCGCGAAACCCAGACTTCAACTGACATTTGCTTTTTCTCCATCTCCCCTGCCATGCGTGGTAGGCTTCGTCCTTTGTATTATTCCTTTCCATCAAGTGAAAATGGCCAGCTCCCGGTCTCAGACTCCGCCTCAACCCCAAGCGGCTATGTCACCTGTCGAGCACCACGAGCTTGTTGAAGCATCCCTTGCAGACCTCAAAGCCGCCGTCGAAGGCGCCAATTTGACGGAAAAAGAGATAGCCGCGGCCTGGAAGGCCCTCTGGAGCAACTGGTGGGATGCGTCTGTGCGCATAGACGAGGAGCGCGGTGATAATCACGCCAGCGGGTGTCACATCTTTGACTATTCCCAGTTCATCCGCGGACACTTCTCCCGGGGCCAGCTTGCCTTGATTGGTCTCTCTTGCAGGGTATCAACGGGTCACCACGGCTCTCGAGTTTGGAGACCCGCAGTGCCTGCCGAGCCGCACCTTGTCGGACTCCTGCACCAAGACCATCGAAAACAGCGGCGTGTGCCTGGGGCATGTGGGCGCGATGTTGAAGCGGCCGGTCGCGTGCCGCATCATGATGATCGGGGTCAAGACCAGAGGCTGTGAGATGCTTGATGAGAAACCCGTCTTGACGGACGAATGGTTTGTTCAAATGCTGGCTGAGACACTGGCACCTTCATCTGAGAGCAGTTATTGCCATGATGATAGTTTAGAGATAAAAGGCCCGGATTTCCCGCGTCGCTTTTCGCCCCGGGCGACGACTCCCCGCTAGGTATGTGGGAGCCGCTGCGGTTCGGTATCATGTCCGTTTTCTTGAGTATCGCAGACCACAAGAGTATTTATAGCCGCTCAAGGAATAGTGCTGTGGGCCTGAAGTCCTCAAGCCGCATATGCTTAAAGTGAACTCGACCGACTGGCTGGGACTGAACACGTTTTGGGGGCGAAGAGACACTGTTGCTTGCCCATCTGCCGTCATCGAATAGCATTCGAGGGCATGACAGAATGCACGGTCGATGGCGTTAAGACCATGCAGACAGGTTCTCCTGGGGTTGAATAGCGCACAGCTATCCTCTCGACAACGAACGGCAAGATGGGCGGGTAGTGGGGCCAAACCACTATAGAGCCTAGTAGACTGGGTTTCATCGAGAACAGACCAGACGAAGACTTGCTCATGCCAAGCCGGGCATTCTTTGGCGTCTAACCCAAGCTACCTATTGATTGTCAACGCGGACGCTGCGGAATTATGAGAAGCAAAAGTTGGATACATGAGTAGACGCGCTGCGGAGTCGAGATCTAAGTCAGCATTGGCCATGAAAACGAAATACTGGCGGGGTTTGCAGCGAGGGGTTGGTTGTTTGAGCATATTTTAAGCCATACCGAGCGCTTGACGAACATCGAGAAGCATCTGGTCTCTCTCGAGTCGGTGTCTCCCCTGCCGAGATTGACTTTCCATCGAGATGAAGGAATGATGACACAAAACTATACATGCCCATGGGTTTCAATTCGTAACTGAGAAACAGTGATTTGAACAGGAAGAGAGGCACGTCCTCCCAGTTTCGCGTACTAGGGGTCGTTCACGCCCCAAGAAAGTGGGTGGTAGAGAGGATGTGCAGTCTTTGGAGCGGCCGACGTCAGGCCATCCCGGCCGGCAATGACCGCGGATGATCAGCTGGCGTGGTTCCTCTGATATGTACGAGGCCCTCCGCAAGGTGAACCCGTCCTATATCAGCCGGCGGCAGCCCAGCAATATGCAAACCTCCGTGACGGGTATTGTGTTTCTTACTATCTTTGCCAGTCCACGGCGACCAGCAGGGTTGAGAACTTGAAAACTATCAAATAAAGCAGTTTATCAGCTGAGTCTTACCTCACTTCGCCGAAAAAAAACCCACCAGGGACTTCACTCCTTGGCAACTACACTAGGAAAGTCGCCATGATTGACAGGGCATCTCAGACCACTGATGCTCTGTTACACGGTCCCGCAGATCATCCCAAAATCTTTCCAGATGCTCAAATTACCGGTAGCCCCGGGAGGAGCAGTTTGAGTCATGCGCCAAGACGAGCCCTCGGGGATGGCGGATGGGCAAGTAGGGCGCTCGCAACCATCGAGTTCAATGATCAACAGGACCGGCCAAGCGCCAGGCACTGGACTAGCGCGGACGAATACGCGGAAACATGATACAATATAGTGTATCGCAACTTCATGGTAACTGCACGATACTCACGAAACGCAGGGGGTTTCAACAGCGACCGAATCAGCATGCGCTCTGCACATTTGAGTTTGTCGTAGGCACAGCCGGCCCGCCGGAAGCTCAGAATACAGGCGCTGATTGGCTGAGGTACCACCTATGAGTAATGTACTTGAAGCAGGAACGCATCCCTCGTTACATTACTTGGAAATATAGATCACTTTGTTGAGGATATTCTCGTGCCCATATTCGGGCTCGCCAGAGTATATATTGGCTCCTGTGCGTCGTAAGAATGGAGTACTATTCTTCAACCCGTCGTGTCAGACTCGATCTTGGACAAAATGAAGCTTACTCTCTCTGTTTTCCTTACCATCTTGGCAGCAGCCTCTGCTGCGACTGTTGATGCTGGCCTGATCAAGAGGCAGAATGGTTGCTCTCCACGGGGCAGTGAGTCACTACCTTACCCTAGCACCTGCGGTTGCGATTGAGACTAAGCAGAAACATATAGCGAATTGCGGTGACACTGGTAATCCCGCATGCTGCAGTGGTCTGCAGTGCGAATCGACCCGCGCGCCCGTGGGCGGCGTCGGGAAAATTTGCCAGTAGCCCTTTCGAATGTACGTATGAAGCAAGGCGAACGCCGTACACTCAGAGAAGGAAGCTCCTGCTAATTTCGATCCTGATAGAGAGACACGAGCATTGTCAGGCTGGCACCTTGGGTAGAAGTAGGACTGCATTAAGTGTGGTTGCAAGGCATTCTCACTACTTTGCATTTTGTTCGAAGCTTTCTTCTTGTCGCCATAGAACGAAGTAGACTCTTGCATATTTAGAAGCGTAGAATCAAATTCCAGCTGTTCTCAGCATGGTTCTTGACGAATCGAAGCCTATGCGAACGCAAATCTGCCATGCTCTTTTGTATTCATGAATTTCCCACTCCACAAGATGGTCAATCTTCCAGCATTTGAATTGCAATCAAATGATTTCCCTGTTTGCCGTTCTCACCTTACTGTCTGACTATTTCGCGTGGGGTAATTAATCTACTGCCTTTGCTCTCCTTTGTTAGATTCAGGAGGGAATTCAATAGTCGAGATACTTTGAATAATTACATCGAGCATTCTTTCACGCCCAAGTGCGCTCTAGCTCGCGATAACTTCTCATAATCTTCCTATAAATAAGTCTTGGTGTGCCTCCTCAATCGCCAAAAATAACCAAAGTTGGGGAATTCCACAACATAGCATAGCTCCTACTCAACCTAACACGAAATAGTGCGTATTCCCTTTGTGTAACCACTGTTGATCTGTGGAGCTCCCATAGAGAACCATTGGCTTCCCTAACGGGCAATTTCCGGAAAATACAGAGCACTAATTGGCCCTGTTCTGTACAAGCATTTGGTGAGCTCCTGGTCCTCTTGTTGGCTATTCGCGGCGAAGTTCACCGCGAATTCCTGCCCATACCCTCCCTCCCTTGTGGACAAGTACTTGAAGTTCTCCATTCACCTCATCACCCGACGAAAAACAAGCAAAGGCCGAAGCTTGGAGCATCACATAGTCAGGGCTTTAGCAGTATTATTCGAAGTAAACACATTCGAAGCACTCATTGGTGCACCCTCTATTCAGCGCTCACCCTGCGACCGAACATCCCAGCGGCATCCGCATGCCCTTCAGCCCTGTCCATACCGCTGCCTAAATCGAAGACCATGAAGTCCGAATTTGGAACATTATCTCGTCGGCTGATTATCGTCGCTAGCGACCTGCTCGGACGGCACGACCACCGGCGGGGATTCGATGTGATGTTTAGCGGGGCCGTCGTGCTGCTACGGTAAAACACGGGGTGTTAGCTACCTGCATGGAGGATAATCGAGGTGCCGTAATGACATGCCCCGGCAATGGTTGGGAGACGATGTGTAGGTTTCGGTAGCGGCCCGCGCAGATGTGGGGGCGCCCCGTCCCCCTTAGAGCTGCCGTCCCGATCGGCAGCTCGGCACAAGACCCGTTGACGTTCCCCATTTGCTAACGGTGGGTACGACGTGTAAACTTACATGGTTGATTGGTGCGCTGTGCATGATGACACTCTGCTGAGCGCGACCACACCACGATGGTAGATGGTCACCTGCCAAGAGTGCGCCACGATTGGCCGTAGCGTAGCCGGGGAGATGGAAAAAGTCCATAGCCATCATCGGCGTGTTTTCTAATGGCGATTGGTGGGTAGTGAACAACCGTGGTAGCGGGGCCGGGCCCATGGGACCGGCAACCGGGTACGTGGGAGCGAGAGCGAGAGCGGGGGCCGGGCCTGCGGGCGTGTGAGCCGCGTGCGCATTCGATTTCATGACACGAAATCTGAAGTAAGTGAGACAGGCTCCCAAAACCGCTGTGATGAACGTCATAGCCTCCAAAACCATCTCAATCTTGTCTCTCAGAGGCAAGTCTTCCACAGTCGTGGCTGGGATTGGAGCCATGTTGGTCGTCAAAGGGCAGATGTTCGCGATGGAACCGAATGTAGTCGCTGTAGCGTAAGAAAGCGGGCTTTCGGGTGGATATGGATGAGAATCGTTGGACGGTCTGGTGAACTTGAGGGTATTTATCAAATGCTTGCCAGACGACGCTGGAGTACTCACAGTCTAGATGGCATACGGAGTTGAATCCATGAATACCCTATCCAAGCCCTGGGTCCGTGGCGGCGCCGCGCCTGGTAAAGGCTGCCATCGCGCCTTGATTGATTCGCCATATCCTCTGGCGCAGCGTAGGCTCCCAGCCCTAAACAACAAACAGTATCCCCGCTGTCGTTCTCGCCGGAATCAATCAGCCATGCCCCGTGGGGAGGCATTCAACGTATCTCGCCACGTGTATTGAAGTGCCGGTCTAATAAGCAGCCACTGTTGTTGTCGTGGGCGACGCACTGTTGGGCTCTATGTCCTTCTGGCTTGCGTCTCTACACATTTTACACATGTAAGTACTTGAGATTGTGCTCTCCAAGCCACCGCAAGACCAGTCTGGGCTTCTTGGCCTGGAGACCATCCGACCTGGGACGAAGGTGATCGTCTTTGGCACCTCGCCCGTCCTGGGGCTTGCCCCAACGGAGAGGGTGAGCTTGCATACTGTTAGCCCTGAATTGAAAGTTTAAAACGGACGACTCTTATGAGGGGTCGCCGCAGATCACAGCCATATGCACCTTCTTCCATGATACACCCCTTGCTTAGTGCCCGAGATGGCCATCGGCCACCTCCGGCCCTTCAACCAATCACCAGCCTCGCTTCTGTCAAAGCCCTATAAGCCTTGCGGCACTTTTGGAACCTAACGATTGTTGTCTCAGGCGAATCGGTCCTAATGCCGGTAGTCTGGGAAGCCCAATACGGCGTGCAATGTACGAAATGGTCCGCCAACAGCCACAAGCTCCAACCACCGTTACACAATTCGATGTTTGCACCTCAGGTCGGCCTGACTCTCGCAGTGGTCATCTAGCCACCTCCCCGTTGTCTTACATGCCCCCCATCAATGGAACCAAGAGAAGCGACATTACCATACCTTCACCATGACCAAACAGACTTCCCACTATGAGTTGATGAGTAGGTTGCAAGCGAACTGGTTAGATATCATAGCAAGACCGAGTGACGTTAACCACCTTTCGCATGTTCAGGCTGCAGGTCAAGATGACGCAGTCTGCCGCCACGACCCAACACTCACGTCAGTCTCTCTATATCCGGATGTAAGGCCACGCTCCGCTGGACCGACTTTCTCGGCCTTGACCTCTTGTCAAAGCTGTCCATTCTGGCCTGGTATTCTTCGGTCAATCTCCATGCCCCCGGTCTCAGCCCCCTTTAAACCACGCATTCCTCGGTCTTGGATCTTGTGGAGAACTGCTATTTGCTAAGCCAGGCTGGGCTAGGCTCACTGTAGTCCGGATCCCGCGCCAGCGGCCGTGGATCTCGACCTTACAAAGGCATCACCGACACCGTCGACATAGAGTGCCTACATAGCAGACCAGTATGGGCACTTCTCAGTCTCCATAAGGACACGTGCTAACAAGTCGGCCATTCCGATCTGTCGCTGGATGTGTGAGAAGCACGAGAAGTCATGTCAAAGCCTTATCTACGGCGACGCAGATGACAACCCTTCGGCCAAACGGATAAACCACAGAAACTCAATTGAAGCCTATGAAGTAGAGAGCCTTGGGCGCCATGAGATTCAGGGCTAAGGCCGAGGGAATCCCGCTCTCGAACGGGAAACGGGGTGGCTGCCACCTGTGTACAGGGTGCGGGGCGTCTCGGAGTGACCGGCGGTTTGGCCGATTGCGGTAAGAAAGCAACTTTGCTTACACTGCGCTGTACAAGCTACCGAATCGTTTCAAAATGAGGTGCAAAAATCAACACAACTATTTGAAAATTAAGAGGCATCATCTGTTTAGAGTACCGGATTTACACATGGCGTGCATGTCGGGAGTGACAGTTGCAAACAGGCGGGAGCTGGACAAGGCAAGGGCCAACTAGCAGTAAGGCTCATTTATGCATGTCAACCGGCGTAACGGGTTGTTGCGAGCCATGCCAGATCCAAGTTGGCGGTAACTTTAGGTGCCATAGGCGGGCGCATGGAACTGGCAGGAAGAGGAAAATCTAATGGACTGAAGCTATTCTATTAGTCTCTATCTTGACCGTATCACCTCTTGCCGAGGAGACAAGGAGGGCGAACCGATCGAGACGGCGTCGGGAGTGAAGGCTACTATGGTGTCAGGGGGAATCAAGAAATGGCCCCAAGCTGCAAGCTGGGTGTTGTGGAAATCCGGCCTACACAGCCGTCCGGCCAAAGACCTGGATTGGCTGGGGTTCGACTGACCAAAAGCATGGCCGCTTAGGTAGGGGGGTGGCTGCATCCCTCCCAGCTACCTGACTAGGGGGCCACACTTTTACCTGGAACCACAGTAACACCATAGTAAGTAAGACTATGCCCTTTCGTCTCCTAGCTGTTCACTACTTACAGCTTTCCCGTGGCTTCGCTGGAACTCTCAGTGGCAGCCGCAGCCGCAGCAGCATTCGCGTCGTGTCGCGCCACGTGGAGTAGGCCACCCTCGTTTCCGTTGAAGGTTCCTAAGCTCTGCAGCAGGTGCTGAAATCCACCACAAAAAAGATGCTAATGACATTCTTTCTTGCAAGACGCTGGACACCATGGCCTTCGATCCCACAGGAGATTACATTAAGGAATGCACAGGAATGTCCGAATTTGTCACGTACATGAAGGGGTGTAAATTCAAGCAGCCCTTGTACATGGTGACAGGATCCAAGATAGGACAAGATGCCAGTTTGCAAAGCAGCAGCAGCCAGAACCGAAGTCAGAAGCTCAGTGGCAGCTTCAATCCTCCCAGAGAACCTGTCAATGTTGAAGGCAACACTGGGTTCACCCAAGAAGAAGCGGAGAGCGAAGGTTGGGAAGGATATACAGACTTCATCGTAGTGTTTCAGGTCAGAAAGATTTGATATCAAAAGGGGGAGATTAAGAACAATGCCCACGACAATAATGTTGTTTTGCATGATGGAGCGCAGGCTAAGAACGTTCCGGACATAAGTCTTCAAGCCAGTGACGACATTGAGGAGAAAAACGTGTTAATGGAAGTAAAAGCTACGACGGAAAAGGATGGGGATGATGAGGAGACGGGCTGCATTCTTCCACTGTCTGACTAAAGCCTGTGTGTGATCTTGACCGAGATGGACGCACTTTGGTGAATCATTGAAACGCACATAACGAAAAACCATCCCTAGGACTTTTTCGTATCCATCTCTCGTCCACTGTACCTTATCTATCGTCCTTCAATGCTTCCTTGGTCCTGAATGCAACGTAGTCCTCAGTCTCGCCGTCCTCCAACGCACACAGTCTTCGCCAAGGGGTAACATAATGAATCATTTCCCTCTGATCAGACATGGCTTACAAAATACTTTTCATGCTTGCACGGCTAAATGCCCTTTTCCGATGCTTTTCTCGCAGTAGCGAGCAATTTTGAATGTACTGCAATACATTGGCGGCGAAGCCAGCGACCACTGGCGTTGCGTACGATATGCCGGACAGATAGACACCGGACTCCCAGACCGACTCGATCGCTTCGCCCAGTGTGCTGAAATTCTCGAAACCTGTCCTTGGATAAGGGTTGAAACCACTGTTGTTGCCGTGCCCCTCTGAAGAGTTCACGCAAAGGACTCTGTCCATTCTCGCTGGAAAGGCCCTCCGTTCGTTTCCCCTATACTTGGATGCAGCAGCAAGAATGATTATGCCTTCGTTCTCTGCGCGCCCAATGGCCTTCTCTATATCATCTTCACCTTCAGACATTCAAAAAGACATGCTGATGATGTCCACACTAGACTCTCGTGCCCATTCTATAGCCTGTTGAACAAGTCAGTCTGAGGAACGACCCCGACAGCATCAGGTATCTGGACAGTTGTACGAACCTGGGCAATCTGATTTTTGCTTGAAACTTCCTTGCCTTGCGATATCTCTGCTATGTAAAGATCTGCGTGGGAGGCCACCTTCAGCACCAAGGCTGCCACGTTAGTACCGTGGCCAAATTCGTTGTTTGCGGAGCCCTCGATAGATGACTTGATTTCCTTGAAAGGATATTGATCCTTTTGCCGTTTCATCACCTTGCATGCTCCACGTATGAAGAGATTCTTCTCATTGATGCCGGTATCTAGGATTGCGACACGATTCTCCTCTCCGTAGGCAGGTCTTCGATGTACTTGTCGTACAAGGAGTCAGTTGATTCATGAATTTCCCGGCTAATATGACCCTTATTGTTTTTACTCACGATCTTATAAAAGGAGGCTTCACAGATAACTCACATGCCGCCTGCCCCCGTCACTTCTTGGTTTGCTCCGTCATATGACCGGCCGGGAGTTTCCTTAGAACCGGCGCTGAAGAGATCGGTCCTTGGTAGAGTAGCCTTGTTCCTGAGTCTTTGTGGTCCTTACAAGGGTAATCTGCTTCAAGGAACTTCTCGAGAAATCCAAATCCTTCGGGAAGTTTGGATCACATTTATCATTCTTTTGGAGGTTCTTCGTGCTGATGAACTCCCTTCGGTCGTTCTCAAGATTGTCAACAATGGATGCAAGTACTTCACGGACCTGACTTTCTTCATGCTCTTAGTCGTCATCTGACACTTCGTCATCGTAGTCTTCGGTGTGATTGGCTCCAAGGCAATCCCGGATGGAGTCATAATCCGGCTGGGACGCTTTGCTCCAAGTTGTCTTCATGCTAATCTCGAATGGCTCTAAGCGCAACATCTGCCCGAGGATGGATGTCTAGTTCTGAGTCCTCAAGGCTCGTCCTAGAGCAATCTAGAGCAATCTCAACAATGAGTTTACCAAAAGCAACCAGGACCGAAGACTTCCTAGCACCTGCAAGCTTGTCGTACTTAAAGGGTGCTTCCTGAAACATAGAGTATGAAACGTAGAGGTCGTACGCCTCATTGACTGCGCGTTCATCTTGGTTAAAAAGAAAAAAGGTGGCCCTGGAAGTTCATTTGCTGTCCACACCGCCGCGGTACACGCAGAAGAGCGTGTGAGATAGGTTTAGTTAAGCTCTCCAGCAGGTGGGGGACGTCACAAAGACGATGGCGAAAAGATCCAAAGGCTTCTGGCGTGAAATCTTGCTCTGAAGCCAAGTAGACAGGCGTGGCATTAAACAGTAAAAGCACAGAAACCCCACAGCTGGTGACTTTTCGGATATACTCTTATAACTTGCCTTGTCCTCAAAATCTTCCTATAACTAACTTTCGATGTGCCTTGTCAGTAACCAAACAATTAAAGTTGAGGAGTTTCACAACATAGCATAGCTTCTTGTCATGTTAATTGGAGATAGTGCAAAAAAACGAGTGTCAGGGGGAAAAGTACGTGAGTAGGACTGACTCGTGTCAGCGTATATTAACCCGTTTCTCGCACCTAAGACAGCTGACAGTAACAACGCGCTTTTGGCCTCTATCCCTATGCACTGTGGCTCGTTGAGACAATAAGCAAAGACCAAAATTTGAAACATCATCTAGTCAGGGTTTTAGATTTTTTTCTCCAAGTAAACACATGTGAAGCACTCCTTGGTGGACCCTACACTAAGCGCCTACTCTGCGTTTGGACATCCCATCGGCATGTCCTTCAGCTCTGACCTTTCCGTAGCCAAGCGCGAAGACCCCCGACTCGGACTTCAACACATCGCCTCGGGTGAATGGTCCAAATTGCAAGCATCCCTCCCGCACGGGCACGGGTTGAGCTCCGGTCGGGATTCTGTGTGATGCCTGGCAGGTTGGTTGTGGTGCTACGGTGGAACATGGGGAGTTAGCAACCTGCATCAAAGATAGCGTAACGGTAAGCCCCGGTAATGGTTAGGAGTCGATGTGGAGGTCTCGGTAGCGGCCCGCACAGTTGTGGGGGTGCCTAACGCCTAGAACCCCCCAGTTCCGATCGAGAGTCCGGCACAAAGCCCGTCGATATTCCACATTTACGAAAAGGGGGGGATGTAAACTTACATGATTGATTGGTGGGCCATAGATGACGGCCGGCCGCTGCGCGCAATCACACCACGACGGTAAAACTGTGCCGTGATTGGCCGTAGTAGAGTAGTCGGGAAAATGGAAGAAGTTCGCAGCCATCATCGGCGTGTTCCCCACTAGTGGTTGGTGAGAGGTGGGCAACCGCGGCAGCGGAACCGGGAACACGGGACCGGAAACCGGGTGCGTGGGAATGGGAGTGCGAGTGTAAGCCGAATCTGTGGGTGTACGAGCACGTGCGTGTTCGGTTTCGCCTTGCCCAGCTTGAAGTAGGTGAGGCAGGCTCCCAGAATCGTTGTAGCGAGTGTCAGGATCTCCAAGAGCATCTCAATCACCTCTCTCGTCGGAGTCTTCTCTGAGATCTGAGACATGTTGGTTCCGGTTTGTCCACGAGGTTGAAGGAATTGTTCTCTGAGGGCGAATGTCAAAGCTGTAGCGCAAGGGATTAGACTTCGGGTCGGGACGGGGACGTAGATTCTTCTAAGGCATGGTGAAGGTGGGGGTATTTATCTACATGCCGCCCCAAGGCGATGAACTGTCCACAGTCTAGATGAGAAACAGAGTTAGATCCATGGACGCCTTGACGAATGGCTGGATTCGTGGTATAGTCGCGCTAGGTAGAGACCATCGATGTTCATGCTTTCTTCACCCTCCCCCTAGCACAGAGCAGGTTGCCAGCACTAAACAACTGACAGCTTGTACTAGTGTCATTTCTCCTTCATCAATCTGCCATGGCCCGTGGAGAGGCATTCGATGTATCCCGCCGTGTGTCCTCAAGCACCTATTTGACAAGCAGAGACTGTCCTTGTGGCCAGTACGCTGCTGCGACCAATGCCCTTCTAGCTCACGTCTTCACGGGGTCCAAACCTGTCGGTACTCGAAGTTATACCCCGCGAGCCACCGAACGATTGGTGTTCAGCTTCCTGGGCTTGTGACCCGATTTGCTGCGAAGCGCGAACGAACGGAGCCGTCGTAGTCGCTTTTGGCACCTTGTCCATCATGGGGCTTGCCCTACGACAAGCTTGAACTTGAATACCGATAGCCCCAGGACAAAATTTTGTAGCGGACAACTCGTTTGAGGGTTGCCGCAAATTGCAGTCATGACTTTGCATCATTTCCCGTGATACCCCTTGCTTGCCCGAGGCGGCCATTGCCTACGTCCGAGTCTTGACCAATCACAACATCCATCGATACCCCCTGGGCCATGCGGCACTTTTGAGAGCTAACAAAAAGAATCTAGGATAATTCGGTTCTAGTGCCGGCAGTGACGCGAGTGCCGGTGCTTCGTCATGCCCCAAAATGTCCGCTAACGGCCGCAGCCTCCATTTCCCGTTACACAATTCGATGTTTGCACCCCAGGTTGGTCGGACCCTCACTGATATAGCTAGTCACGCCTCTCTTGTCTTACGTGCCTCGTTTTGACAGAGCCAAGAGATGCAGAATGCTCACCAACCGTGGCCAAACAGACTTCCCACTAAGGTTCGATGGGTATATCCTTGGCAGATCAGTCAAATTAAGCCCGAGCGTTATAAAGCACCTTTTGCAGCTGTTTAGGCAGCAGAATAAGGTGACGGAATACGCCGCCACAATCCAAAACCGACGCCAGTGCCTTAACATCCGGATGCAAAGTTATGTTCCGTTAGACCGATCTCCTCATCCTGACGTCTTGTCGAGGCCATTCATTCTGGCCTGCTATCCTTTGGTCAGCTTTTACGGTTCCAGCCTCAGTTCCTCATAACTACATATTCACCGGTCTTGGAACTGATTGATGATTCTTGTTTGGCAGGCTAGGCCAGGCCAGGCCAGGCTGCCTGTAGACTGGCTCTCCGGCGCTAGCAGCCTTAACACTTGAGTCGACAAAGGCATCACCGGCACTATCGACACAGTGCATAGCGAACAAGGTCTGGCACTGCTCAGCTTTCGTACCGACATCTGTTAACGTTTCGGACACTCCGGTCTGTCACGAGCTGCGTGAACAGCACATGATGCCCTCTCAAGAAATTATCTACGGTGACGCACTTGGCCACCTTTTGCTCAAATGGTTGCACCACAGAGACCCGGTCTAAATCCGCGGTGTGGGGAACCTTGGATGCTATGCAGTTCATGGCTGGGGCCCAGCAACTTCCACTTTTGAATGGGGAAAGGGGCGGCTGCTACCGGCGGCCTACCACACATTTCCAAGCTATCGGGCGACCTGGCACGACTGGCGGCTTGGCGCCTCGTAGTACAAAGTTAAGACTCTCATCATTGTCGAGTAGACGCTACCAGCTCAGTTGTCAACGGCTTGCAGGAGTCACGGTAACAACTTGAGTATTACCTGCTTACAATTCTGGATCTTGGATGACGTGCGTCGGGGAAGAGGGAACATTGTGCAGATCAACAAGAATATCGAGATGTTAGAATTGATAGCTTGGGCAAGATGGCAGGCAGTATCTTCAGGGCGCATGCGTACGAGGGTTTGGCAAAGAGAGGGAAAAGCAATGACTTGGCGCAACGCAACTCAGTTCGCCTTTCCCCCGGCATTGGTCCCCCTTGCAATGGATCTTTCGAGGGTCGCCAAGTAGAGGTCATTAGGAGTCAAAATCGCCACCGCGGTGTGAGGGAAGTCTGGCCCAGCCAGGCGTGCATGACTTTGAATGGCTAATATTCGATCCAAGTGCCTCGACTGAACAAAAGTGCCGCTGCTTCAGTAGAGGTGGCTGCACCTCTTCCGGCCACCTGTGCAGGTGGCCACGCTTTATCCACAGTAGCAGTAGCAGCAGCGTCCGCGCCGTGTTGCGTCACGTGGAGTGGTCATCCTTGTTTCCGTTGAAGGCTCTTAGGCTCTGCACCAGTCAGCGAGGCTGGTATCATGGCGTATCGCAACATGCCTCGGCATCTGGGGAACATCTTTAGGACTGCAATGCTTCGCTGGGCGTCTTGTTCCGTCTCTTCGGCCTGAGTATCACCACTTCCAGGCTCTGTTTCACTGGCCCTAGTACTCTGTCACAGTCGCGCCTACAGATAACGTTGCAGCAGTTACGAGCCGTCGTCTCGTCAGTATTGTCGCCGTGACAGTAACAAAAGCTCCAACAACGGTGATAACGATGATAATGATAACGAGGGAGTCGCGTCATTCCATTCACCTTAACCGCCAGTGAATGGACCTTTGAACAAGGAGAAAAGGTGAAGCTGGGCAGAGGAAGCTAGTCGAGGCGCAGTATTGCTGGTAAAGGAGGCTACACACCGCAGATAGTCGAAAGGGGCAGGAAAGCGCTAGGCTCTGCAGGGGAATCGTCATCGGTATTCGGAGCGTGTAGAGAACGGGGCGTACCAGGAGAAGCCCTCCTTGGCCGAGTATCGATGAGACCAATTGAGGCAATGCGATGCAGGTCTTCGCCTGTAAGAAGACACAGTCGTGTGGCCTGCTGGCCAAGATGTGTTAGCCCATTCAGATGCATGTTTACACCGGCATCGACCCTAGATTGAAGGCTCGGCGGCATCTCAGCAACGAGCTCTTAACTTACGCTTTTCCAGTCGTACAAGATTCCCGGTGGCCTATCGGGGCGTCCTCGTGTCCCGGACAGCTTGTGTTGCGCTCATTTTTGCAAGTGCTTGAGGCGTAGCTCCAGAGAGTCGGCCGCCACCCGTCATTCGAACCTTGCCGATGGGAAGTACAGATCGAAAAATAGCAAGAACTGGTGGCCGCACCGAGACTTTTCATGTTTCTGTGTTACTAGCAAGTGATTCTTCATGTTCTTCAATTACAAACACGAGAAAATTCAAGAACGAAATGTGGGAGAACGAAACAGAGAACAGGGACGAGCCCCGTTAGTCGCAGCGACGGACGATTTGACTAAACGTGAAGAGGATACCCGCAGAATAACCCCCTTTCCGCATCGCAAATGGCAGCGAGTACGGCATCCATGGTGGAGATCGCGTCTTCATGTTACAATCTGATGTATGACGGTGCATCCTCAGTGCTGTTCGCTTCGGAGCGTCTTCACGGTATTGGGAGAACAATGTCCTCGTGCTCACCTAGTCACATTCGGCGCTCTACCTACAACAAGGTTCCGACTAGCTAAGGAGTTTTTCCTTGAAATTGACGAGTTCTGTCTTATTTGGGTCGTTTCCAATGACGGTCCTAACTAATCCATCCCAAGGACCAAGCAGACTTGTGCACGACCAATACTGATCCATTTGCCCGCCAATGCACTCATGGGCAAAGTTGATTAGGCCCGGATCGTTGATATCCTCGAGACATTACGAGAAATTTTCCGTGAGACGAGTCTCGTCTTTTCACGCGTCAATGCATGGTACAGGAAGGTAATACAAGAACCCGTTCCATGGTACCTGTATTCATGACCGAACCTCAAGAAATAATTGATGTCATGGAAGCCTGTAGACTGATCTGCAGCTTGCTAATGGCGTCGCCGATGGTCTTTTCAGCTGGGCAGCCTGGCCATGGGGAATCCAGGACTTGGATACTTGCATCGACGCCTCGTACTTCAAGTATCTCAAAGAGGGTGGAGAAAAGCCCCATATGCGCCCGAGGCCCCATGTTTCTATACTAACCTCCCTGGTTGCAATAAGAACTGCATTTGACGTGGCGATTATCTCTGGTATGACTGCTGGGTCCAGATTACTTAGAACCAGCCTGGGTGAGTATTCGATTATTGTCTCGATGCATTCTGTGACACAAACGGACTAATTGTTTCTGTAGATTTGTCGAAATCATGTCATACAATAACTTCAGAGAATCTCATTACATCGGATCCCTTGTTGATAAAGCAATGGAAGCCTTTCATATCAGGAAAGCTCCTTACAGCTATGCTACGGACATGCCTCATGACGGTTGACGCGCATTTCTTCACTTTCTCATGGGCACTTACAAAATTAGTACGGCAAAGGTCGCTCAGGAAGGACCGATAGTGTGGCATCGTCTCTCCCCGGCAGCTGCCTGCGTTGATGGAGATACAGTAGGCAACATGGCCAGTCAACTTCAACTCAAGTTACCCCCGATCCAAGTTATGCAGGATAAGGTCTGCTTTTCTGCCTTCCTTACATCCACGGCGACCGTGACCGTCACAGTTGAACTAATCAACAAGACCCCGAAATGGAGCTATACTCCTGATGGCGGTGTCGGTGTCTACCATGAAAGTGTGACCTCCGAGGCAATCGGTGAAGTGACCGTCGCCCTGTCTAGGGGGCTCGCAACGTCTTGCTCAGATTAAAGAATCCAAGGTCGAGCTGTTTTGCTCTAATGGCATCACCAATTGGAATGCTGGGGTCGGCTCCTAAATGGCCTCTTGCAGCGTGTCTGCTACACCGACACTCAAGATCTCTGAGCAGATATGCATTGAGGGTACTGGAGCCAGAACCTTTGCCGGAATCTGTCAAAATGCTTGCAAGTACGGTTGCTTCCCGGCCCCAGCATGTTTTTGCAAAGCCATGGGCAAGTCTCTACCAACGCCAACAACCACCGGAAGGAAGGGGTATCCCCTTCCAGGGGGTGATGCCTCTTAATCTGGCATGTGCGAGCACAACTGTCTACTCGGATACTGTCCATCAGATGCCTGTGGCTGCGATGAGGTACCTTTGGTTATTGCTACTGTGTCTGCCTTTTTTGCCCCCGCCTGGTACGGACGGCAAAGCCAAGGACCACACCCTCCTTGACCACTTTTGCAGTGGGACTTGCAAGTACGGCTTCTGCCCCATCCGAGTGTGTACCTGCACGCAGCAGGGTGCCCTCAAAGAGCCGCCGGCTCAGATCAACAGCCACCATGGAGGCCTGGTGTCTGGCTTCAAGGTTGGAGGGCTCTGCGAGTTCGCCTGCAGTCGCGGAGACACCAGTCCTGCCGAAGTCTGCGTCAGCCGGTCTCGCCAAACTGAATCCAAAATAAGCGGGCCGTGGCACGGGTAGTAATAGGCGGTCCATGCCTCTCTGTTCTCAAGTTGCGAGTGATCGGGCAAATAATTAGCAAACGCTTCATAAACGGACCCCAAGTGCAATAACACCTGCGCCGATGTTGTGATGATTGTACTTTCTGGCTGGTTTGCAGCGCGGGGCGCGAGAGATCCGGACGCCGGACGCGCGGAGCCCGGGGGTGCAGCTGTGGCCGAATTCACATGTAGCTACGGTGTGCTTCATACATGTGCCAACAAATACACAACGGTGTCCGATCATAAATGTACTTCAGATATGGTGCGGTTTCATCCGGGTCTATGATTAGAGAGAAAAAGCGGCTGCAGATCCGCTCTGTTCCTTTTGTGCCCACCTGGGGCTACGCTTCCCTTTCTTCCTCATAGGTCCTTAACTGAAGTATTTTTCTGCTGGCAAACGAGTAAAAAAAGATTAGAGCCCCATTATCGACACTGAAAATGCCTTGGTGTAGCACGAAGATGTATGTGGCGAAAGGTTTTGAAGCTTGAAACCTAGATGTGGGTGAATTGAAGGAAGCTCGCTATTCGTCTACTTCTTCACCATGAAGACCTTTCATTTCATGGGAAACCTGGACTCGATCTGAAAAGGCGGCCGAGACATTTGCTGGCCTGCCGGAATCCATGCAATCCTAGTAACTTCCTCTCGCCTTGGAATTCTCCCACGACCAAATAGCCAACGCACTAATGAGCCTGACCCTGTAATCTTTGGCTTTTAAAAATGATGCTTTGTCACAAATCCCGATTGACCCTGACGGTTTTTAGTAATTCATGAGAGACCATTGTCATGAGTTCTTCGGAGCTCCGAAAGATGTGGGGCTTATACACGTTAAATCGTTTGGCAGTTGAGCAATCCCATTTTGTTGGTGTGCGGCTACTATAAGTAGCATTTGTGATCAACTCCATCAGAAGGATTCAGACTTGGGGATTGTGTAAGACGAAGGCATCTAGATTGTTTCCATTTTTATCGTCTTGTCTGAGCTTGGTGACTACTGCTTGTTGATGGGAATACTTGCCTGACTTGCCTGGAATTGCAAAGTTCTTGCGTTAGAAAACTTGCCCAATGCCCGTGCCCAGGATGTGTCAAATCATTGAAAGAGCTGCCTACGGCTTATCTGAGTCGGGACGGCGACGTGTTTGCTCGAAGACAAAGCATAACGTGGCGCTGGGTTGAGGCTCATCTGAAAGTGGAACGTTTCTGCCGAGATAAGATTGAAGGTGGGGGTGGGGGAACATCAGCCGAAAAGCCGGGGACTCCGTCAGGCCGGCGATTCGTTGACAGGTACTCGGTCAATACCATTCATCGCATTAGACAAGGGTTCCTGTTCCTGTTAACCAAATCACCCGGATAGGATTTGCAGCTGGCTTCAGCTTATAGTTTGGCGACATCGCTGGATCCAGAGCGTTAGTTTGGATCTTCACCTGCAATATTCAGCTCGTGGTTCACTAGCTATGCTATCCCAGTCGTTCTGATTTCATTAATCGTGTAAACATACTGTTGCTCAATACCGCCCTAGGTCTTACCAGGTTAGCTCAGGGCCAATAACCGTATTTGTTGCAGTGCTCGGGAAGGTTATGGAGTTTGTCTCGCATCGTTCGAAGGTCTGTTTGGCTCAGTTCCACCAACACACGCGTTAGCTCCGGATCCTGATACAACTGGAGTAAGTTCATGCCCCGTCCAACCTGTTCCGGGAAGGGAAGAGGGTTCGAAATGCCGCTTACATTTTGAAATCTATACGTTGTGGAGACTCCACTATATGGTTTTGACGCGGCTCAACTTGACTTTTAGAACTTTGTCAAGGAGAGGTATTGAAAAAGCAAAGGAAGAGGTCGTGGAGCCAAGTCATAGCTTCAATACCAATTTGTGGAGGTTGCAAAATAATTCCGGGAGTCACTGCTGACATTAAAGATTCTTAAGCAGCATATTAAGCAGTTCAAATTTCAAACAGCGCTGCTTGGTTAGGCAAACAGATGTATCATTATTATTATTTTTGTTTTCAATTCCGTATACGCCAAGTAAGTTATTGTAATTCGTATAGATTATGCAGCGTTTTTACGCGCTTTCTTAGGCCCTAGGCCTCTGTATCTAAGCAGGGTTTGCTCCCAGTCTAGCCTTTACCTCACGTCGATGAATGGTGATCAAACCCGAACTGTAAGGATGAGATATGTTCTACAAGCCTTGGCCCTCGGCAAGCAAAGTTCAACACCGCAGCCCATGTGGTGATGCGTACAGTGCTGGATTGAGGAGGAACGAAGTTACTGCCATGAGAAGACCTCACAAGTATAATTATCCGACAAAGTGTCCTGTCCTTCACGCTCTCCTTTTCATTCCCTAGGAATAAACTTGTCTCGTACCAATCCGCGCATCGGCTTTTCACCTACTGTTTGCACCCAACACACATTGAAGTTTCATTGATACTTAACATAAACACCAACACGCAACCATGCACGTTCCGTCTCTCTGTCAATCGGCCACCATCGGCATGGCATTTTACGCCGTAGCCGCTGTTGCTGTACCCGTTGCTTGGCCAGTTGTTGATGGTTTCGACGAAGCAGTCGACATTACTGAGGTAAGATGAATCGTCTTGTATTCGCTATACAGTGTCACTGGATTTGATTACACACCAGGTGCTGATTTTAAGCAGCGGGCTCTTGAAGTCGTAAGTCGAAGCGGATATAGAACATTCTACTCCCTAACTGCCTATTCACTCATTCCTGACTCAATTTTTCCAACAACAAACAGCCCGACGACTACAATCCGAAGGTATGAAGAACGCAGGTCATTACTTTTTAAATTTCCTTCACGAAGTCAAAACCTCCTGGTAACATGTCGAATACAGACCCTCAATGACGCTGTTGTCACCCCAAACGAACCCACCTATATACAGGGTGACACAGACGAGGAAGTCCAGCAAGCTTATATTCACAAAAGGCGTAGCATTGAAGACGATGTAGGTGACTTTCTGAGGAAGGGAATTTCTGTGGACGGCACTATCACGGGTAGTGGCTCTGTTTCTGACAAGGGTGGCAAAATCCAAGGCGACATCGAGGGCAGTGTTGATGGAGGAAAACTTGGTAAAGTCAAAGGTGAATTAAAGGGTAGTGGCTCCTTGAATTCTAAGGGCGGCAACGTCAAGGGCGAAGTCAAGGGCAGTGTTAATGGAGGAAAGGGTGGTGGACGTAAGAAGGGAGATACCAACAAAGGAGGAAGTGGTAACAAGGGCGGTAACAAGAGCGGCAACAAGAGCGGCAACAAGAGCGGCAACAAGGGAGGTAAGAAAAACGGCTAAAAGCCAGTTGTCACATGGTGGAAATAACCCGAGATTGTAACTACACACCTCGTGGCCTTTTCTGCTATCAACTCAACTATCCTTCTCGTACTTCTCTTGTAAATTTCGGACCAACTAGGTCTTGGTCTTAAGGGATTGCAGCTTGGTTCTGTCGTTAAATCTGACAGGTGTTCGTGCTTGTATTTCCAATCCCGGGAAACTCATTAGACGTTCCAGTCGGGTTCCGTCAAGTCAACTGTCAGGTAGGGCCATACGGAGCCGAGGCTGGGCTCCGGGCATGGCAGGGCATCATCGCCCTTAAGTGTGGCAGAAATTGATCAATCAGAAACCAGGCGGATGAGAATGCAGTTGGATTTTCGTCACTTTCCAAAATCCACCACCCTTTTTGCTAACCTTGGCAGATACCTTGTCAAGCACGCACATCGCAACTCCACCGCACGGGAAGGAAATGGATTATGTAAGAGCCTCTCTACGTGTACGCTAGCTTACTGGTATGATATTGTCCAACCAGACCACGTGACCTCCCATCTGCCGGGCCCTCATTCGATCAAGGACCAAAGCTACAATCTCAATCTCTGAACAGCATTGGCCGCGCTAATTATTTCCTCGTCGAAAGCATCAACACCCATTCAGCTCCTCGTCGACCTCAACGGGACATCATAACTGAGCAGGTAATTGACTTTTGGCCAGACGAGGTAGTTGCCGGTTAAACATTAAATCTTGCTACCGTCCTTTCACAACCGGCCGGACGCGATCTTGGCCCCGAAAAATTGGGTGCCCTATTGCTTCTGACTTAGGTGCGCTTCCGCTGACTAAGTCGGGCGCCTCCCGGTCGCGTAAACGCCCAAAATGCCCTTCGGCTTGTCATCAACCTACGAGCAATACAAGCGCGACACCGACATCGTTGCTTCGTGGTTGGCCACCACTGCCGCGAGCTCCGGCTACTCCAAGCCGCTGAGTCAACCTCCCGCCAACGCTGTGCCTTCCGCATCTTCGTCCCAGACTCAGAGGTTGAAAGGCAAAGCCCGAAAGGAGGCCAAGAAGCAGCCAGGTCTCGAACTCGCTTCGCCCACTGAAGGAGCCAAGCCGAGACATGTCGTCGCCATCAAGGATTTTTTACCGCTGGCCCAGTTCGTCTCCGGGAACCTTTCTGATTCCATCGGGGTCCCGGGGTTCTTTGCGCAGGCCCTCAACCGCGTCATTGAAACTCGCAAGCGCTTTTCCACTTTGCTGGGGGGGGTTCGACGGTTCCAAGACTACCGTGGAGACAAGAAGCATGCCTTTTTCGTCACCGTTCTGGAACGTGTCCGCGACGTTCTGAAATCCCGCGTCGATGCATTCGACGCGTCTGCCATGAAGGATGCGACGCGCAGCATCGGCGATGACGGCACGACCGGGTCCAAGGACGGTGCTGGGCCAAAAAACATGTTTGCCGTCTTGGACGTATACGAGCCATCCGGGAGCTTCTTGGTAGCCCCGGACGTGGACCGCCAAGCTGCAGCTCCCACAGAATACGTAGCCGAAGATGATGACTCCGAGACGGAAGCCCTCTTCGTCTACACGGCGTTCCTCAGAGATCTCGATGGCCTCCGCAAAGAGATCCTCAAGCTCTGGGGCGAGTACAAGTCTGGTGAGAGAGACCTATCTGCCGCTTCGGTTGCTACCAATACCGCCATGCAGCTCGCGCGGAATATGGAGCGGGACATAGCCCCATCTATCGAGAAACTCGGAGGTCCATTGGGCGCAATCCTCATGTTTTTGAGGCCGCCTGTGCAGCCCGAGGACAAAGCCCTGCCGCGAAGGAATTGAGAGATGATGATTTCAACTACAGATGCTACGAGGAAGGCTCAGACCTCTACTACAATACTTACGTCCTCCTCAATTCCTTCAAGACCACGGATATCAGCAAAGACCTGCCAACGTACAACGGAAAGTTCGGCTGGTACGACGACACAAACCAAGCCGGGTCCAACCGCGGGCAATGGCAGCAAGATAAAGCCGCGCTTTTTGAAGTCTTTGCAGATCAAGTGTTGCTCTGCCAACTCCTAAAACGAGTCGAGGTCCACGACGAGTTCACCAAAGGGCTGAACGCCATGCTTCAGACCGGCGAGGTCCATGTGTGGCTCTGCTTCTCGGCACAGGTGTACCTCGACATCCTCAAGTTCCTCGGCCCTCACGTTCGAAACGCTGAGAGGGATCTTCAACAACTCACAAAGCCTATCGCGGAAAGCATCGAAAAGGCTTTCCGTGCTGGCGTCAATCGAGAGCTCACGCTCAAGCAAACCATGCAAGACCTGTACAAGCTTGCAATCATATGGGGGTCCGGAAAGGACCCTTTCAGTGCAGTACGCATAGCGTCGGGCCTCCAGGAGAGGGCCTCCAACTTTTTGGAACACCACCCGACCTACTGCGGTCTTCACTTGCACTACGTCCGGGCCCTGTTCCATCGCGTCGGCATCGAGTACGCTGCGAAGCCGGGCAACGTCATGGACGGCGTTCAGCTCTACCAAGCTCTGCGGCAGGAGGGCCTTGTTCAGGCCGGCGACAAGTGGGATGCTTTGGAATCGGTGCTTGCATCTCAGGGCAACGCGACGTTCTTCGTCGGAGATCCACCCAAATCTCCAGAGGCGTACTATAAAAACTTTGGGCTTTCAAAGGGAATCTCGGCCGCGCAATGGGTACAACAACGCAAAGCGAAGAACAAGCGCGTGGCCACGTCGAAGGCTGGTATCTGTTGCATGAAGCTCAAGGGCGTCTGCTCGTTGTCGTTCGCTGAAAGAATCTTGACTACTTCGGATCCGAGAGGCCTCAACGCCGAAGTCGTTGACCAGATCCTTGAGCGAAGCGGTTGGCTAAAGAAGACAGAGGGATCTGAGCCCCCCGGCACCCTGGAGCAGTCGAGCGCGCTGGGGAAGGACCGGAACGGGAGGCAGACCAAGGTAAGAGAGATGGAGACTCCTCCGCTCGGTTCGTAAGTCGTGTTTGACTCGCTAACGCGCTTTTGTTTGTCAGAGTCACCGAGTCCTTGGCCCAGCCGAGCTTGTTTACCAAACCTGTCTCGCAATCCACAACGAGCTTCCTGATATCTTGCTGGACTACTACCAAATCGACCGGACCTGCTGTACCATCTTGAGACGCGTGCGAGAAGCCGTAGACTCGAGCACCGGCGGTGGTTCAATCGATTCCAGTCAGGTTCGGACGATTGGAGATGATGACCTGGGAGACGTTGTCGGTTTCGTCTTTGCTGCAGCGGTCGGCCAAGTTCCCGTTTCTTCCTCGGATTCAATGGCGCCTTTTCGAGAGGCGGCAGCGGTTTTCAAGGACATGTCCGCGACAGAAGGTCAGTGACCGCTCTGTGTACAGTTGGCCGGTAGGCACTGTGCCGGGAGGAGTAGACCACATCATTCCTGTAGGCTAGGAATCTTCGATCCGCCGCTTCACGCATGATGTCTACTGTGATTACAGTCTGCACGGCAGCCCGCAGCTTCAATAGCCCGAACTCAACCCCAATCATGGCTGCCTTCTAGCAGCCTAGCATGTCATGAAACTACTCGAGGTCGAGAGCGGCATCTGCCCAGTCTAGTGTGTCGAGCGTGAGCTAGGCTGAATACAAGCAGTGGCATTGCGTGGTGTCGGTCAGCTGAGCCCCTTCGAGCTTTCCAACTCGATGCGACGGCCCTGTAGGGCTTGCGATGTTGCTGTACATGGAGGCAGGACAGGAATTCGCAATACAACTGCAAATATCAACCGTGAGATTTTGTGCTTGGGCCGAAAGTCGGATCTAATTCGAGGCAGCACGGGTGGGGCATGATGGGCTACGGCATGAATACTAGTTTCCATTTTTCAATTACGAGAGACTTCAGGCTCGGCCGATGGGAATAAGATCAGCGCTCTTCCTGACTTCCAACTCTGACAATGACCTCGCCGTCCCTTCGATCTGCAATGATAATCGAATTTGTCACCACCAGAGTGAAAAGCAACGGACTCCACACCACCCATCCGTGCTGCACGTTTCCATTTTACATTCTCAATTGGCAAAACGACCTATATGCTCTCGCGGATAAGGGATGCTCACGCCGGAAGCGTGCTCAGTTGCTTAGTGTCTATATTGCGATCGACAAAACTGTCACATCATGCCTTTTTTGTGGTGCATATGTCGATCTCCCACTTACGGCACCGCCGAGTACGCGATCCCCGTGCGAGACGGATAAGGTGCCGAGAGTGGGGCGCCTTGAGCCGGAGCATCCGAGACACAAGATGATGGAGGAGAGAAAGAACTGATAGTGACAGTGTCCTCGAGTTTCTTGGAGAGCATGTTGTGGAATGAAAACACTTCAGCCGGCAATACGAATAGGAAGATAGGCGCATAAGAATTCTGTCACAGGTGCTATAAGGTGTTAATTGCTGCCCGCAATTAACGGCGTCGTTTTTGCGACAAATTCACCAAGGTACGATCGCAGCTACTATATGGCAAAAGAAGGCGAAAAGTGGGATGCTACAGATCAAGTTGAATATTCAACATTACAACATATAACTCTTTCGATTAACAGATCGACGTTTGTTCGACCCTTTTGCCAAAGGACGCCGGCTTCAGTTGGCCTCGCGGGCAGTAGTGTACTTCATTACCTGGGGAAAGCCCTTTGTCCAGCAGGTGTCCCAAAAAGTCAAGCCTGTTTCAAGCGGACCTTTGGCGCTCGCATCACAGATCGACTCCGGCGCAAGTCGCCCTCGGTTGATTCTGTACGTTTGTAACATTGTGCACCTTGACAGCTTTCTAAAGGTCGCCCTCGCTTTATGTCGACCCGGCCCAGTCCAAGAAGCCTTTCGAAGAAGTGGATAAACCGCCGCCCTGAAAGCTCCTGCGATTTCCGATTTTTTGAGTCTTAAACTACTCTGAATTCCAACTTGTGTATGCCGTTGGTTTGGCCTTAATCCACTGATAAGCGAAGCCTCCCAGCAATTGGAAGCAAACTGGTAGAATGTTGACGCCGCGCTTGTGAAATACTTCGGCGGCTCGCGAGATTAGGTAAATGTCATCTTCGAGACTTTGTCGAGCCTTGACGTGTTTGTTATCCCCTTGGGAGGTATAAATACAACACAGTCTTTGTAGCAGGTTAGACATGGATCTATATTTACGCGAAGTATACACTACCAAGAAGTCTCTGCGATGACATCTCGACCGCGCAAATGGCGCCACTCCGAGCGGCTACAGTAAGTGGAGTAGAACCACCAATGCTGAGTGGGTTGACGTTGAGGCCAGGAGAAGACTTGTATACAAGATTAGGTAGCGAGGTCCGTGGGGCACGAAGGGTCTCGAAGAATAAGCAGTTACAGGCAGGGGGAGTATTGGCATCAGTTAGTGAGAGGCAAATAATGTCCCGGAGGCACTTTGACTGTGTTTCTTGAGTCTAGGCTATAGTCATAGCAACAGAGAAAAAAAGCTCCCCAAGTTATGCATCAAGATGCAGAGGCTAGTAAAAAAGTAAGGAAAAAGAGAATGAATAAACATCTAATTTTTGTTGTATTTAATCACATATGAAAGCTTGTTCGCTATTTGCGTCGATTCTAGTGGTCTATCCAACTGCAGTTGTTCAATCAGGTGGTTTTGTTCGAATGGGTAGAAAGCACCACCTTACACGGGTAGGCAGGAGGGTCCAATCCAAACACGTGGGATCATGACACGGCTAGTATTGTCTTTTTAACCCGACATTCTTCTACAGAACTAACTAGACCTTGTTGTAATTTGTATACAAGTGCATGATAGTGCATCTATTTAGGTTTAATCAGCTCTTCTTTGCCCCACCATCTCTGTCAACCCCGGTAACAGTCTGGCAGTCCAGCAAAAGTGTATACCTAACTGGCATATCGGACAGTTCGTAGAACAGAGTTCTCTGCGATAAGTAATCAATTCTTGCTAAAGTGTTGTACTGTGGTATGACTGGAAAGTCTTTCCCCCATACCAGGTACTGTGGGGGCTGGTCCACAATTAGTGTGTCAAATTACGATAGTCTACCTTCTGATTACATATATGTTTGAGTGTACAAGGAGATGGATATATACTCTGATGACCCAAGAGCACGGCCAATATAACCTGACAGGGGTGAAAAACCTTGGCCCGCAATTGCAGTGGCATCCTCGCGAGAACATAGCACAGGAACTAAAGTGATTTAATCAACGGAGTGAAAGAAGTTAATTAACACAACTCAAGTTACTTTATTCAAATCAAGTGACAATCAGTAGCATGGTTTTTTTAAAATCTAACAGAGTATCATACGATTCACAAGGTAAGAAGAGCTTTTAGTACTCTCTTCATATTCGTCCATAGATTGTGTAGTCCTTGGCAATGAATAGCGGTCCATCTTTATTATGACTGTATTTCTATGATCTATGGCGTAGTTCTGCACTGCGAGTTCCCTACACACAGGCTACTAAGTACCCTTTGATCTCTCACTACCATGTGATGGGTGACGGGCTGCTGGCTACTATTTGTGGCAAGGTTCAGACGAAGACACCATTATATTGATACTAATCCTGGAGTTACTAGTCTCCATCAGACCATAGATCGTCTGGCGGGGCGCCCGGACCCATAACATGCTTTTTTCAAGCTAGGCGAGGCTGATCATGTCGGCTCCGAGCCGCCAGATCCCCCTCGATCTTATTAGAAGCTTCAAAAGCACTCGTTATAAGCATGCCGGTTGGACCGACACCGTCGGCAGAGATACATGACTGCACATCGCGAAGACTTTCCACACGACTCGAGACGCAGGAGTACTTCTCCAGCACATGTGGTGTACTCTCGTGTTCTTTGCCTCAATGTCTCCAATGAGCCTGCAGTGAATGCTATATAACCCATCTGGCCGGCCTAGTCATCTACCACCACATTATGTGTCTTCAAGCGTTATAAATTTCAACGCTGTGTTCACAGATCCTACAGCATCTTTCCACCATGCCGACCCTTTCCCACGTTCTGGCCTCCAGGTCGCTCCCGAAAATCAGCACGTTACAAAATGGACCAATATCGAGTCTCCAAGCGTACGGATCGCTGCTTTTCGTCTCTAGTATTATCGCCATAGTTATACTAGCTAATATCTTCGAGCGATGGCTACTCCGACTTGTCTACGGCGAGATCTATGTGAACCTCCAATCCCCCGGAAGCGAAAAACATCGCCGATCCTTCACTTACTACCATGTTGGCGCTGTTACTACGTTCGTTGTTCTCTGTATTGGTATCTACCCGGCCATACAATTCATTGCTGGGCCGGCAGAATTATCAACGAAAGTAGCCCCTCATTCAGGAAGTTCCATTCAAATTGGCGACCTTCTCTTTATAATCGCTCAAATGTACTCCGCGTACTACGCTTTTGAGCTCTGTTACCGTACCCAATTCGCAAGTTCCCTTAGTATTGCCCACCATATCGGCCTTCTTGCTGTTATGCAAACATCGCTGTCACTGTTTGGCAACTGGGAGCAGAACCCAGAGGCTTCTATCGAGTTTTACATGTGTATGGTATGGGGTATGTTGCTTAATTTCCAGATGATTATTTAAGTCTGGGTTTACAAAACTAACATAAACTTAGGTACCTTTGATGCTGTTGTGGAATTACCTATTTATATCTCCATGATCATCTGGCGTGTGAAGCGTAACAACCATCGCCTACTAGCGTATCTAACTGCTGGTATCTGTGCCTGGGTCCTTGTTGGTGCTTTTACCGAGGTTGCCGTTACCATTTACTTGCTTCACAAGTCCTGGGAAAGATGGGGAGACGTCTGGAAATTCGTTACGCCTTTCATCTTCTCGCTCTGGATTGCAACACAACTATACGGTGCGTCAAGGCTGTTCATCATGTCGCGGTCAGAATGGCGCGAGTCTACTAGGGGGGCGTCGCCAATAATTGACCCCATCGTCTTGCTGCTGGGATCGACAGACGAAGCAGACAAGGCTGGTATAAGGAGTACGAGCCAAGCGGTAGATTCTACGTCAACTCTTTGTCCAGACAAGGTTTGACGATGTGTACTATAGAGCAGCGAACATAGAGTCTCGAGCGGTAGTTAGCTTGCCTTTTAGCGTATGGGTTGTTGGCGCTACTGCTGAGTAAAAGGAGTTGACCCTAATCTTCAATTTATTTACTCATGCCTTGGGAAAAGTCTGGACAATTGGCATAAGGCGCTCAGCGCAACCTAATTGGCCATTTAAACACTGATATATCGTTTGGGCCATAGGTCATATTGCATAGTAGCATGCGACACGCCGTGGTTACGATCAGCCTATAATTACAACTTGGGTATCCTAATATCTAAACCAACTAAGAAAGCTTACTTGCGCTACTCCTACCCTTCGAAATATTTTTGCAACTGCTGCTTCTTGAGGGTGGCAGCGCCAATCAGATCGTCCGGAATCCAGAACCTGTGACGGGAACTTTCTCCAGTGACGTTTTCAGCCGTCGAGCCTTGTTAGATCTGGTCATCATCCTGGGTGTTTCGAGGCATTAGGGGAAAAACAGGTAGAATGTGGGAAGACGTCATCTTTGATCAGGGACTCGTCGGCAGGGGCTATAAATTGCAGAGGTTGTGACGATGGTGACGGCCGCGCACATGAACAAGACGAATCTCCAAAAGGATTCGAGTTTGGTATCCGCTTGGTGTGCTTGGTCGATCTCACGAGCAACACAAGGTATCTATAGAATACTGGATCACTCCTCAAGCGACGCGGGAGGGAGGCCATGGAGGACCAAAACGGCAGCAAAGCTATGCCATTGGTGTAGGTTCGAAGTGGGAAAACTCCCCTGTATTACTACCAACAACCTTTAGAATCCGAAGCCATATTTCGCCTAGGTTTTCAGGCAACCGTTTTACAACCTCGAAGGCGTGGAAGTCTAGAAATTGACACCAGCTTCGGCCTTCCGGAGACCATACCGTTGAGGGGCTAGTGTCTGATTATAGCCAATCATGATGAACCATTGCTGAATAACCTTGAGGCGGATGGCATTGATAATAATGAAATCATACTGTAGATAATTTCAGATACCATTATTCCTTTCCAACTACTTATGGAAAGCCTTACTTACAGTCTTAGAGCGGTCGAAAGTAGTAAACGAGTCCATGGAGGCATCCTCCGCAGAGTATAGCTTCTCCCGGGAAGTAAGACCCAGGCAGTAGGTGTTGCACTTGTACAGGCAAATTTGGACCTCGCCGTTGGCCTAGAGCTCCAGCCAGACACGACACATCGTTCCGGGAGGTTCGAGGCCATACTCGCTGCTGAGCGAAGTCGAGACAGGCTGTTTCCACAGCTGGCTCGTTTT
>JAIMZG010000401.1:0-16407 GCA_020466075.1 Colletotrichum coccodes
TGCTTCTGCCTCTGCTTCTGCCTCTGCTTCTGCTTCCGAGACTCCTCAGCCTGCTCCCACCGCTTCCGCTTCCGCTGCCGTGGTTCTTCCTCCTCCTCCGTCAGTCCCGTCCATGCCGTTGACGTTGTCTCGCTCGTCGCGCCACGACGCCGCCGCCCTTGTTGCCGGCCGCCTCGAACCTTATTCTTTCGCCGTCAATCACCCGCCTCCGCCTCCGCCGCCGCCAACCTACTACCGTCGGTTGGCTGCTGCTCCTGGTCCGGGTCCAGGTCCAGGCTTAGCTTCGGCTCCGACGTCTACTCAAGCTACTACCACGTCTTCCGCCGCCCGGCATGGCGCGTTCGGATTCCCTCCGTCGCCATCACCAACGCCGTCATATCCCAACACGTACAACAACCTCGGCTCCCATGATAGGAACCACAGCAGTTCAAGCTTCACCAGTACCGGCAACAGCCATATCACGTCAGCGCCGCGGCCCGATGCCTCCAAGCCCGGCCGGTGTTCCGTCATGGCCTTGCAGAACGTCCTGTGCGACCCGGATGAGGACGTGATCATGACCTCGTCGCGCTCGAGTCATCCACCCACGCCGCCCCATCTTGATGCACTCAACCCTCTCGTCACGACTTCCGCTCCCGTTTCTCCTGCTTCGGATCCACTGGAAACCTCCGCCGCCTTTGTGGCGCGTCCGAACCCTTCTCATGTTGTCATGACCACCCGGCCCCAGCTGCAGACCGCTCACATCCAGCACACAGAGCCTGGCTGCAAGACGTGTCAGATTCGCAAGATGCCTTGCGATGAGGGGCGTCCCTCATGTGAGTTCAACCCTGCTGAATCATTCGCGTGTACATGCCGATCCATGGCCTCCCAGACTCCGAGTACTGACCGACCGAACAGGCCAAAACTGCTCACGCATGGGCATCCATTGTTTGGGCTACTTCTCTCCGAGTCATGCCAATGCCCAACAGGTCTCGGACCGTTCCGTACCTAGCGTTAGTGCCAACGCCAAACGCCAGGACCAGGAAGAGTATCTGTTCTTTCTCCTTGACCACTACCGGCATACCAAGCGCCACTGCATGTGGGAGCTCATCACTCTCGACTTCAACGAACACTTCTCCTGCAACATGCGCAAAGAGGCCTTACAGATGATCAAGCGTCGGCGTTTCAAGGACAAGGAGTGAGTTGCCATGCCCATCCCTCCCTTTTGCTTACTGTAGTTAACGTGTGCGTAGTACTCGCGAGGCTTCGCCAAATGACGCCTCGAGCAGCTCGCAACGCCCCAAGGCCAAGAGAGGACGGCGGCCACGATCGAATGCCCCATCCCTCCAGCCATTGCTGCACGAACCAGGCAATGAATCGGGCACAGGGTGAGGTGGGGGGGTGGCTCACCTTCACTCGTCACCTAAACTACCTACTATAGGACCCTCATCCGGACTGCGATAAGGTTGCGGCCGGGCTGTTGGTCAAAAGTACAAAGTCTGAAGGCGACGAAGGCAGGACCCGTTCGGCGTACGTTTATCGGCGCCAGCTCCGGGCGTGGCCCAGCGTCACTTCTGACGGATCGTCACAAAGGCAGCTCACGATCTCTGGAAGACTTACTCGTGTCGAAAGAAGTATCATCTTCTTCCGCTAGGTCTGCAGGATATCTGTCTCGCCCTTTGATCGCGAGAAGGGGCACAGTTGGTTACTACCACCCCTTCGAAAACAGGCCACAAAGCTCATGCCGTCCGTCCTTCACTCGTAAACGCCCTTGAGTCTCAGGGGGCAGGAAGAGATGCCATCACCACAATCACCAACCGGCAACAAGCCCCAAAGTTCTGGTGCTCAGAGGGTGAAGACGGAAGCTTGACGAGCGGTCTTGGGTCTATGAGCTGGAGGTCTGTGTTGCCTCTGTCTGGCAGTTACGAAACTGAGGAAAATAGGACGGCTTGGAGACATGATCGCCCTGCGGCGGTGATGCCCACCTACGCTACGTTGTGAGCCGGGTGTGCCGCGTGTCGCGATGAGCCTAGCCCATGCCTCGTGCCTTGGTCATTTTGCTCAACTCACAATTTGAGTGAGGCGGCCCTCATTGGCGGATCATCATTCTTGCTGCAGGCACTGGAATGATGACGCCCCCTTCCGGATTCTCAAGGACACTTCTTTACCTGAGCCGCCATGAACTGCAAACCACGTGATCTTCATCACTGGGTCTGTGCACTGTTTCCACTTATCCAGTTTTCTCACGAACGTACTGGCACAGAGCGGAGATCTGGCGGCATCCCGCTTTCATCTCCGACTCCTCGGAGGCTGCGTTCATTGGAACTCAGGACATTTACACCCACTGGCAGCACTTATATATACACATCTCATAATAGACACGCACGCTAGCTAATACAAGGAAACGGACGGCCTTTTCCCTGGTGCCTGACATTGCCCCCTTCACTGAGATTGGGGAGTTTGAGTGTGTCTTGTGCCTATAAGCAAGTGAGATTGAGATGAACATGAGATGCATGGTCTTGCATAATTCGTTCTCTATACCGGGGACTTGGGTAATTATCTTGCTATTATATTCAGCCGGCCATAGATCAATGTCATTGAGAGTCAATTGCAGGGTCGGCGAAAGCGCCAAAGTCCAGTCTTTGGGGCTTTAGTCTTGCTGCTTTTTTTTTGCAAGCCTTTGCTGAGAATGCAACGATTTGAAGATGTTCTCACCTGGATTGCGACCTCGCGGGTGGGAAGATCGATGACACTCTTGATGCTCTAAGCTATCTCTAGGACCTATTTGTATCTGATCTCGCCTGGGTGTTTTTCTTTTTGACATTCATAACTCCGCCCGAAGGGGTTGTTCAACTAATCCTTATTTACAGGGGCTCGTTAGTGTTTCAGTTGTCTCTTTTAGGTGGATAAAAAAACACCAAACTGGTTGATACTGATAGAGCGTGCCTCGTTTTCTCTTCGCCGACCGCGTGTCTCCTTCGTGCTGCGAAAAATGAGATGTCCTGAGATGAGATATGATTGGTGTGAGCGACAAGTGGCGCAGGTGAGGCAAACATCAGCTCGATCAACTTGGCTTGGGGTGCATGTGACTAATGTAGGCCCACAGCCGGGTAGACCGGCTGGCTTCCCTCGAAGATTACATGCGTACTGTGTGGAAAGAGATCCAGTGAGGTCGCGACCTGTCCAATGTTATCTCCTCCCACCGGAAACTTGCACGCGGTGATGGGCAAGAGAAATCACCGCTATACACCCTTTGATCCAAAGAGGTCGAGGGTTCGCTGCAGCAAAGTCACTCGAGCTTCTCCCTGCCACACCACCCAAATTGGTAAACCCTGTTGCTTGTGCAACCACTTCATGCCTCAAGGGCAGGGATCAACCAACACGTTTGCTCGCCAGACATCGGCCCCCTGGCACCGCCCAGACACCCACTTCAACCAACAGGAAATTCCAACAGCTACGAGTTCCTTTGGGCCGTCGAGTGCGAACAGTATGGCCATCGAATCGTGATTGTTCCGGTCCCTCAAGACTTGACAGTCGAGGGCACTCTACAAAAAGCGAGCCTATTGTCTGACAACAAACATACCCGTTGGACATCAGTAGGAGCAATGATGCCAACCAATACGGTGGTCATTCGAAAAGTACCTGGGGTGTGTTGCCTTGTCGCTGTTACACGACCTTGAATCCATCCTTGTCCCCGTTGGAACTCTGGTGGAACGCCACCTACCTCGACCCTTGCCCGGTCGTCGCCGAGATTTGTGTATCTATGTCACGCCGAACTCCTTTTGAAGCATGCACCAACTGCGACCTCCAACAGATGGAAAGACATGCCGCCATGGGCAATGAAGCAATGCTATTCATCCACTGCTCTTGCCATGTCCGGGACTGGGTTTTAACCTAGTGGGCAGGGCTCGCCACGCTGAATCTTATGTCCTACCGATTCCCGTGGCTTGAAGAGGTTGTCCTCCGGGCAAAATCTTCTTTATGTTCGCTTCTCACGTTGTTTGAATATTGCGCCGATAGTTCAAATTTTGTCCGGACTACGACGATTGACGCTTCCTGAGCAAAGTGTTTCAAGCTCGCGAATTTTGGCTCGTTGACGCCGACAACAAGTATCATGTCATCGCCAAAGCAATTCATGACGACAGAGCGGCCTTCCTTTCCGAGCAATCTCAGTCTACGCCATCCATCGCCGGTAGCCATCCAAAATAATGATGCCATCATCATCACACCCAGCCAACGCACGATCACAGCGGTTCCTTGTCCAGCCTCAGCAAAGCTCGAGACTAGCTCCGCAAAGTGCACTGAGGGAACTAGCACGACAAATCGGACACATTCAGCTCACGGCCTCGTCGACGTGAGCTTGTATCCTCGGTCAATTTGCCGATGCCGAATTCTCGTGATGCACGATCCTCGCTCCGACACAAGATCAACCGTTCCTCTCCATGCGATCGCGTGTCCCAACAGGCAGCGGAATTTGGCCAAAAACCTACCCAAGAAAGGGGCTGGAACCTCTGTATGGACTGATGGATACAACAAGCCTACTGTGAAGCGTATACACAGACGGGCAATGATAAGGAGGCGATCAGAATGGAGTTTTTCAAAGCATGCCGGAAAGGACAGCTGCCTGGAGAAGAGTTTAGCTTCACTGCGGGCTTGACCTATCTCAGCCTAGGTGAAAAGGCCAGAGGTCAGTCTTCGAAAAGGAGCGGAAGGAAAAACCTTTACCGAGTTCAAGGGCCTTCCTCGTGTCCAGATCAACACTCGGAGCGATTTCGAATCAGGCCTGCTGAAGAGCAACAGCGTCCATACGTTGAGTAAAAGTCAACGCTCACTTGTGGAGGTAGAACTGGTGATGAAATCTGCCAAGTCCGGTGAAGTGCACGCCCTTCTTGGGTTCAGGTTCTATAGTCGCGATGGATAAATTCGGAGCAGAGAGCGTTTGCATGGAAACAATTCAAGGGCCGACTTGCCATGATCCCCAAGCCTACAGAAGTCTCAGTGTATGCAGCGTGAATTGTGACGGTGTTTAGCTACCATACTTCATGAAGGCGACTTTGATATCCAAGGCCCCACTAGGCACTGGAAACAGACGACTAATAAGAGATACTAAAAGAAACGTTGTTTGCCTCGAAGAGCGGCCGAATGGCTTCGGCATTGTCCTCGCTCAACCCCGGAAATGCAACGGCGTTCAAGTGGGGGAACTCGTCCCTGCACATCCTGCCCAGAGACGTGATTGCAGGCAACAATGACTGAACGTAGTCATATATCCCAACGTATTTCGTGATGATTGTCAGTGACCGAAGAGAACTGGGCAACAGTTCGACGAGCACGTGGCCTTCCACGGCAACGAATTGTGTATGCTGCTCAGGCAACACATACACATTGCCATCCGGCCGTCCTTGCCCTACCAGGCACTTTGCGTCGAGCGTCAGCTCCTCGAGACGGTCCAAGGCTTTCAACGATCGCATCATAGAGTCGTCACCAAGCTCTCCATGCCACATGGCTTCGCTCAAGTTCATGCTCAAAAACCCAAGACCCGAGCTCGCTGCAAAATAACGTCCTGCATCTCGCGGGCCGATGGCGACTCCAAGTCAGATACGCAAGCACCTCCCGACTCGTAAGTCAGACTTTTCAGCCTTGGACACTGTTCCAGAAGCAGTGAGAAATCGTCGATCTCAAGCTCGCTGTTGAAGATTTTGAGCTCTCGCAGATTGGAAATATCCAGGTCGGTGCCAACTCCGGTCAGAGACCATGCGTGGAAGGAGACGAGTTTGGGGGCTGCAGCGAATAGGGATTCAAGTTCTTGAGCGCCGAATCCGAATTCGGTATCGCGATGAGAGGCAATGAGTTTCTCAAGCGAGGGAGAGATCGATAAGAGAGGGACGAGAAGGCGTCGACATCCGCATAGCCGGCCGAAAGGCAAACCTCTTCGACGTCGAGGCATTGTCCCAAGAGAAGAGCCACTATGTCCGGAGTCGAGTCGAATCCCTCCTCCGTGGCGGCATCAGACTCTGCCACGACATCATCGAGAAACGCAACATCTTCTTGTGTGCTTTCAAGACTGAAAGCCCAGTTCTGATCGTGAAGAGATTTGACGTGCCGGACAAGTTCTGGGCGAGTCTCGAAAATCGTCCGCATGAAACGGATGAGCCCATCGTTCGAGAATTGGGGGTAGTGATATAAGTATGGCGTCGCGATGTTGTTGATGAGTTTGTTTGCTTTACAAAGGCTTGCAAGAGCGCTTCTCCTTTTGGGCTCATAGATTGCGGGACATGCCATGTTGCATGGCCCACCGCCATGGCTTGATTCTGTTGCAACATGGCAATGGGGGCATAGAAGCTTGACAATGTCTTCAATGACCGTGACGGGAAGACGAAGGAGAGAAAATACCATGGTGAGGTTTCAATCTTGGGTATCTGCAAAGGTTCGAAATGGAAAAATGAGCCAACGGCGAAACGACGACATTATAAGCAAGCTGTTGCAGTGTAGGCAGCAGCTCAGGGGCTCTTTGGTCGTGACCCGGGCTAGGCGGCTTTGGGACAGGATGCAGGCCCATCGCGCTTTATTTCAACCAGCAAAATCAACGGACGGCCGTCAGAGTTTTGTGTCTGGTAGATATCAGAACCGTCCATCTCTGCACACGCGGCTGCCTGGCCGACACAAACTGGGCCGACGAGGTTATCTGCAGCAATAACGGTCAACAAATAGGGCTGCATCAAGAGATCCAAGCGTATAGACATGCATGTTTCTCGGCCACAGATCAGGCAGTATGCCCATCTGGGTGAGCACATTAATGAGCACCCGTAGACGCCAAAGGCTCAGGTGAATACCGCCGATAGCACAAAACTCGCGATGGAAGAATCGTCGATTGTGTGATTCACAGGCAATCTCGTTTGATTCCTCGAACGGGACTGAGGACTGTGGAGCAGTTCGCAGCCGGAGGTCGGCCTCGACTCCCCCGACCAGACGATGCGGGGTGACAGCAGCCCCGACGGTGATGTCGGAGGTTCCAGATTCGTATCTGGATGGTCTCTTTTCACCTTACTCTTTGAGTCTAGCTCCAATCCACTCTCTTTCAAGACCTGGCATCCCCCGAGCGAAGCGCCAACAACCACGGGTCACACTGCGCATTATACTCGTATTGTATGAACGGCTTCCGGGCCTTTGCGCTTCATTCAAGCTTCTCTTTTCATGCCCATCTTAAGCAGATCTACCGCTCTTGCACCTTGAAATCATTTCCTAGCAAGCTCAACGTAAGGACGAGCGCAGCTCGCCATGCCCCGAAAACCCCGCGCTTACCGCCCAAAGATCAAAGGTTTGCATTCCATGTCAGTCTTGATAGGGCGGCTGCATATATGGCTGACGTATCCGGAATGAACGCCAGGCTGCTTTGAATGCTCAAAACGTCGTGTTAGTTGCGACCGCACGGAGCCGCAGTGTCAAAAGTGCACGTCCAGTGGTTTAACATGTAGCGGTCTCGGGGTCCGACATCGGTTCTGCAAAGGTGTTGCCACGCGGGGCTTCTGGAAGGGGATGACAATTCAGCAAATATATGAACAGTGGGTGCTGGCTCCAATGCTGTGCTCAGGGAAGGGAATAAAAAGTGGAAGCCTACATGCTAACGATTGATTACATGCAGACAACAAGATGGTCGTCCCAAAGACCGGACTAATGTTCGGTCGCCGATACCAAACAACGAGAATCGAACCTCGCCTCGGGCAGCGTTGACTGGCATCACGCCGGAAGCGGACGATAAGAAGTCGCACAAGTTTCAAACGGACCTGGTAACAGCCACCGAAAGAAAAGGACACCAGTTTGGGATGCCTATAAGCCGCGATGTTATGGGTTCAGTAACGCACAACGGCACGGTTCTTCCTCGCAGCCGCTTCCTGGCCCTCCAACCTGCGGCAATCCCTTTTCCCTCCTGGATGATATATCTGCTGCAACATTGTAAGTCGCTGCTCAAGCTCTCAGCTTCCGTACAACAATGAGTGGGTCGAGGTTCGTATTGACTTCTGCAGTTTCCGAACACGTTGCCGTTGAAATGGTGGCCGTAGACGGCCGACACAACGGCTGGCGCCATCTCCTTCTTCCAATTGCGTATAAAGATCAGCTAGTACTGAATGCGGTGCTTGCAGCTGCCGCATTTCACTGGGACGCCCAAACACGTCCCGTCGATGCCAAAGAAGATGCCGTTCGCTGCACCCCATGGCCAGCCCCCCAGATAAGTCCGAGCCAACTGTACACGATAACAATCGAGGACCTTGGGCGAAATCAAAGTCATCTCGTCATCGGAGATCCATCGGCGAAGCTTCATATCCTACTGGCTATCCTCACACTTTTGGTGTCAGTCATGATAACAGGATCTGAAGACTTCCCTGCGTTGTTTCGTTTACTGGAATCTGCGCTGTTGGCCATGGGAGGTCTAGAGTGCCTAGGGGACAACGAGTTGACGACTTTCATAGTCCAACAAGTTCGCAAGTACGTGTTTGATTGCAAGTTCCATGAGAGCCGTGCAGTTACACACGCTCGGCAGGAGACGGAATTGGGGTTCGCGCAGGAGGTTCCTTGGTTTCATCTTACATGATGGCAATCTTTGGTACAAGAACCGGCTGACGAATGTCTGAACAGAATGCGCGTCTATGCGGCTCCTTTATTGAGTGAGCAGGCGGGAGTGGTCACCATATCATCCAAGACCAGTGTCATACATGGTTTCGAGTGTATGAAGCACTGCTCGCAGCGCCGACCCGAGCACTCGGAAGCCGTCTCACACGTCATGAGTCTTGTTCAGCAGTCTTACGATATATATCTGCACCAAGCGAGGTTAAACAATGGGGCGCCTTCGGGCACCACCGGCTTGTGCGCTTACGCAGGCGAGTCTATCGGGCGGGTTCAGCACTTCATAGACACGTTCAGCTCCTTTCCCGCCGACTCTCCGGGAAGACCAGTCCTGATATGGGCGCTCTTCATGGCAGCGTCTGACTGTGTTCTAGAAGCGCACAAAGAGTTCTTTAGGGGGGTTCTACGTACATGCCACGCGAGAAGCGGATTCACAAATATCCTTAGGGCCATGGAGCATCTTGAAAGTATCTGGGGGCGAAAGGAGGATGGAGCAAGCTGGATTTCCCTGCTCCCCCAAGCTAAATTACTCATAATGTGACGATAACGGTGCGGCGGCCCGCTGGCCGTGGACACACCCCAATAGGATAGGGTTAGATCCGTGGCTCGGCACTTGACGAGTGACGGAACGTGGGTATCGTAACACTGGGCAGTGTCGAACTGGCACGCAGGATGCGGGGCTGGACACTTGCATGTATTTAGATTTGTTACGAATTCCCAGCAGGTCTCGACTCCGGGTTGGGACTGAGGGCGCAGCTGCCAAGCAATGCTCTATTCTCCCTCATTTCGACCTCTCCCTCCCCCCCAAAATATACCCAGGCTGTTTTGTTCCTTTTCGTCATTACTTCTTCTCCTTTTTGGAACCCGTTCCGGTCATGGTCGATCACATGATTGCGATCGCAATAGCTACTCACTGCGGCTTGATGCCGCATCGGCCTCGAATGAGAACTAAAACCCAGACTTGGAGGTGAATCCACCGGAATTCATTTACTAAAACCATGCGTGTGTCGCGTTTCTCATGGGGTTCCTACCTTGAGCGAAGCCGGATATCCCCACTACACGCGTCTACACTAGTATACATTGGCGGGGATGCCCTCAACGCGTTCCGAGCTGCCCGCGCCAAGTTTCAGGTAGGGTCACCGGAGTCTTCATGAGGTTACAGTCGCTGGCACCAGACTAAACCTCTTTCATGAAGGGAGGTTGACGATTTCTCTAGCAACAATCAAAGCAGCTAAAGAAGAATAGCCCCAGTGCTCTTGAGAGTGGCGGAGAGAGATCGCGACAGCGCTGCAGCGCATAATTATTATTGCGGGAGTCACGAGTATAATGTATTACCTTTCCCATCCATAATTTTCGCCATTCAATAGCAATCAAACCTTTTCACTTCAACTTGGCCGTGGCGCAGTGTGTCGACTCCCAGCGCCAGCCCGCCATCTTGAACGCTGAACGTCTTGCCAGCTTTCTACGAGGCGGGACTACTGCCCGTTCATATGGACACTATTGAGATCACTAAGATCCACGAGTGGACTTTTAAAGAGCTAAACCCATGTTGTAGCTACCAGCATGCTGACTTGGCGTCTGCTTCTTGTTCGGGCGCTTCCAATCCCAGCCATGACCCCCTGACTTGGCGACCGCTGCGTGCGTCCCAAGACCGGATGTTCCACCGACCCCAGGCCACATCACTTACTACATTTCTCCATTATGGAAGGGCTTGACCTCAGTCGTCTCGTGATAGTTATGAGCGGAATAACAGCCGACTTTCAAGACTATAAAAGAATCATCAAGATGGGCAATGATAGACAAACAAGTTCATGTCCACCCTCGGACTCGTCAAGGTAGACAATCTCGAATTTCTCAGTGTGACTATCCCGAGTTGATATCAAATAGATTAAATGGACAAACTTTAACATTGAATCATCGCTGGTGTTTTGGCAGTGTTCTTATGCTGACAGCCAATCGTTTTGAAAGCAATCTAACCTAGCCTTGCTGGGCAGGTAGATATATCTCTCATATCCTGCAAGTCTCCTGCAGGTGCCCTAAGCTCCTTAGAGTTATCTAGACTGAATCAAGCTAGGCGTGTGGGCTCATCGGCTAGGGTGGCAACTCTAAACCCTCAGAACAATTGTCACATGCGTTGTCGGGGTGGTTGCTTCACACTGGCTACGACATCAGAGGGCAGCACTCACGGCTTATTATTCCGGGTTCCCTTCTCCAAAATAGATGCTTCGACGTCATACTAGTCATGACCTTCTCCAGCGGCACTTTTGGTTGGAAGCGTATATACAGATAAGCACCATACTAGTATCTACGGCATCTACGGCACGAGAGCGGGTAGATGGGCAGATCCCGTGTTCTCACAGCCCGACGTTTCGATGCTACTGTAACCTGACCAGTCCGCGCCGCTTGACCAGATTTACATCAGTATAAATTGCCAAGAAAGCATTGAATTCCTTGGCGTTTCTGGGTGCCATGAACAACTCTCAGGCCATCCGCATGGCCTCCAACAACAGCCACCGGAGGAACGTCATGTGGACCAATTTACCCCCTTCTTGACTCTTTCCGTCCGACCCGTTCTACTCGACATTCAAAGTTTATGCGTACACAATGACGATGAAACCTGGTGAATCGTATGCGCATGAGAATCGGACTCGTTGGCCAAGAAGAACACATTCCCCAGATTTGAAGTGTGTACATGCATGATAGATGGCAAGTGTTCGGCTGTTTCACAACTTCACGCTGTTTCTTCATGGAATAAACAAAACCAGATTTATCTTGACTTGATCAGATAGTCCCGTGCATCTATCTAGCACCCGGTTTGGCCTTTGCTATCATCTGAGGTTCTCAGGCGATGCCGGTTCCTGCCATCTTCCTCTGTCGCGTACCGCTCGACCGTCCTCCAGCCCCCAGACCGATTGGTTCTATTCGCATCCGGCATCGTTGACGTCTCCAAATATCGCGACGTTAGAAAAGTCGATAACCTCATCCGCAAAGGTGATCAGGGACAGATTGATTTGGCGCGAGCCTCTGCCGGCACAGGTACAGGCCCAACGAGCGCGGCATTTCCAGCCTCGGATTCGGCTGTGCAGTTGACCGATCCATCATTGACATTGCCGAAGATTGAGATGCCGGATATGTCAATTACCTCATCGCCAAAGGTGATGAGGGAGACTGATATGGAGTCAATCAGACTCGTGGAAATGCCCAGGTTAATAGGGCCGAGAATCGTGTTTAAGGACTGACGACGAGCTGGACTCAAGCCCGCAACGGCCCAAGAGGAACACAAGAGGACTGTTGTAGCTTTGGTAAAGAACATCTTGGTGAACGGCTTCTGGCTAGATGTGTACAAAATCATTCAAGTTGGAGGGCGTGAAGTAATGAGGAATGACAGATTGGAAGTCGCAAACGTTCCTTTTATACGTGGGCATCAGCATGTCGTTATACGCCCCTATGCCGAAAAAAGTGATGAGCTCACTCCTCATGCACGCCATGTGATCAAAGGTCGTGACCTCTCCAAGTGATACTAACATGATTAAACGAGTGATATGCGCCAAGGCTCCAAGTTGAAGGAAGTGGAGCAAGGTATCTGTCTCCAGGTTCAAATGCCACGGGACGTGATCGTGTTGAAACCCATGTGGGCGCCTATTGAGATGTCGATACCACCTAGTCGGTGGTTGGATGATCGTGCCATATGCAACCGACCTGGATGGTGCAGTTCAAGCCCGAAGTAGACAGAACGTGCTGGTTTCACCTGCCTTTTTCATTTCAAGATTTGCCAAGAATAAGAACCCTGATTCCTCCAAGATTTTTCATGGCCAGGCCGAAACGGGGCAAACCGCCGGCCGTGTCTGGTGCTTGAGAATCATGATTTGCGTGTGGTGGGAGGCACGAGTACGAACTTCCATTGCCCAGAACCCACGGGGCTACCTAACGTAAGCTCACGATAGATTTCGAGAATTATCACCGGGATCTGTCACTTGATTTAGCCCAGATGATCACTGTTGCTGAGAATGTGGCTGGCTAACGATAGATAGTATTGCCTGTTTAAGAGTCGGTCGTCCAATGGAGCAACGGTCCAGCATTG
Source organism: Colletotrichum coccodes (assembly GCA_020466075.1). Taxonomy (NCBI): domain Eukaryota; kingdom Fungi; phylum Ascomycota; class Sordariomycetes; order Glomerellales; family Glomerellaceae; genus Colletotrichum; species Colletotrichum coccodes. Next base: position 12,677 of record JAIMZG010000401.1, read on the forward strand.
GGACGATGACAACCGTTGCAAAGCGGATGATCAAGGGCTATACCACGGACAACTGGGCAGTCAAAAGCCGCTGATCCGGGTATAGCTGTACTAGTTCGACAGTGTTATTGGAACTCAGTAGTCATTATTTCCCACTGCCTGTCCAGCGAGATCCTGAGTTCGTGATTGTAACCACAAGTTATCTAAGAAGCTCGAGGCTCATGCACAAATATGACCAAGGTCTTCTCCATCTGCATAACTAACTTGTGCCAGGATATAATTAACTAACCATTGATTACTTAGACGTAGCAAGTTCATTCTCAACTACGTGTGAACGGAGCCACGTCATCTAGGTCTTTGTCACTTGTAAGCACACTTTGAGTAGACTTGCGCGTAGTCTAATATATAATTCAATGATGTTTACTTTACTGTCATTTATCTGATTTGATTGGAAGCTACTCCTTCTTTGCTTTCAGTTCCCGATGCATGACCGAATCTCTTAAAGAAAGGATGTACATCAGCCAGCATGTTAATGCTTCTTGCAAGCGTCTAACACTCTGTTCTATAGCGTCTATGAGCGGAGTTATGGTTTTATTTCCAGTCCAGACGTCAACTCAGGTGTACCATTTACAGCCGTTACGAAGATATTATAGACCCAAAGAATCCAATATACACTATCCTTGTAGCGCGGTGTAACTCCATGCCGTGAGTTTTCCTAATGACATGACCTGCCAAACTTTCTAAGCCTGTGGTAGTTGTATGGTAGAGGCGCAAGATAGCCAGCAGTCATGGAGAGCAACGCAGCCAGCCAGAACGCAGGGTCATCAAGCTGGATGTTTCCTCCAGTCAAATGGTAATCTACAGCATTTTCGGCTGCTTCCATAGTGATCATGGATATCATGCTCATGCCTGCTGCGGTCTTAGCCGCGGCTAGCCAGGGTAGCCGATCGCGGCCAAATTTCAGGAGAATGGTCTCCAGCAACAGTGATGTCGAAAGCCCGCTCGCCACTGCTCATTCGTTAACAAAGTTGTGCCACATCATGGGTGCAATTGATGGGGAATCGTCTCAGGAACTTACTTGACAATGCCATGACACTCTCCACTCCTAGCTCGGGATGGGAAGCCTGGAGGTACCACATGGCCGAGAAGTCCCCAAGGGTGCAGCCCACAAGACACCGGAAGGTGTTGACGCTTGAGCGGCGCCAGGTCGTCTTCGAGCCCCAAAAACTGCGGGACAGTACCGTGAGCGGCGGACTCTGATGCGCCTTGCTGCAACATGAACCTCGCTTTGTCTCCGTCGAGGTTGGTCTGGTTTGCCGAGCAAGGTAAATTCCGATAGACCGGACCGGCAGATTGAGACGTATACGAGGTGAATACGGCTGCCGTCCCAGACGACACACGTGGTGAAATGCTGCAGAAGAAGCCATGATAGTGACGAATGCAGCCACCGGGCTATCCTGACATACTACTAGCAGGCGGCTTTCAATGGAGTCGTTGGTTCACACGAAGTATAGGGTATCTGGACGAGTGTGGGTCATCTCCATCCCCTCCGCACGCGTCGCGTCAATGGTGGCGTGGAAATTATGCGCCGCGTGCACAAATACAGCTTGTGCAATTAGTACGGATGACGTGAGAAGCTTGATAGACACACACCATCCGCGGCCACGTCTTCAATGGACAAACTGGCCGTGGCCTGCGTTTGCTTTGTATGAGTCGGTTTGCGACGTTGCGATTAATTGTTATCTGCTATTTGGCAAATATCACAGGGGACGATGTTCCTCTTTTACCGCAATTGTGGTCCCGCTTTCGTTTGTCCACATCAAATTGACTCTCGAGTCACTTTTCTTTATGGACCGTGTTGTACTGCGGCTCCATGACATTGTTGCCGCACACCTTGCGCAGAACCTCGCCTCTGATGCCCGTTCCAATGAGCCCCCCAAGGAGTGAGTTCCGACAAGATCGCACAATCAATCAGTTGTCATCCCAATTCCACAATTGCGGCATCACATCACCTCTACTCATGGCAATCAACGAAGAGGTTTAATGTAGATTGCTTTGAAAGTCATGGATAGTGTTGGACAAATTAAAAGAGCTCTCCCCAACCCTTGGTATATACCACTCCGTGATTGAATGCGTACGCAGTCAGTGCGAAAGGATAGCTGAGGTTGTATCGCGACCCCGATTGGAATTGGAACATTTAATTAATGGTGTATTGTTTGTGTGCGCTCTCTGTTGCATAACCCCGACGCTGGAAATAACCGAAACTGGACAGCGAGGAATGGCAGGTTAATTTGACCTACATACCATCCCGAATCATCGCATTGATCAACTGCACATGGCGGTTGGCGTTCGTCTCACTCCATTCGGTATCGTAATTCAACCCGTACGGCCAGATGTGCGTACCCCCACAGTTGATTACCGCCCCAGACCCATCCCAAGAACGAAGCAGCGGCAACGCAGTCGCCCAATCACCCGCAGCACACTTCCGGTCAAATGCAGCGGTCTGGCCTATGCCCAAAGTATGCGAGACCTCGTGGAGTGCAGTTCTCTCATTCATATAAGCGCGGTTGGAGCCGAAACGGACGTCACCGTTGTAGTTCGCCTCTGCGGTGGGCACACCAGGAGTGTAGTATACGCGCAGGTTCTTGGTCGCGCTACCGAGGCGGGAATGTCGGGCGACAGCGAGGCGCATCGCGGCTTCGATCTTGTTGTACGCATCCGTCTGGTCAGCCGTGGGGTTCGCTGCCTTTTGAAGGGTCCACGTGATGGCACCCTGGGCAGTGGCAGCATAAGCCGCAATGGCAACGAGTAGCGAGAACTTCATGATTTGATGCAAGATACAATCAAAGATATGAGGCGAAGCGTGACCTCAGTGGCCGTTGGCGGCCGTACAGCAGAGGAGAAGAGTTGAAGATGGAGATAGAGATTGAGTGGATGAATCAGTCAACAACTACCAGTCCTCTGGGAGAGGCGATTCTCGAAGTAAATACCCCATGCGCATCGCTTATCTCAGTCTGTCTGTTTGCAAACTGCCTTATTCCTCGCAGATATGGGTAACCTAAAATGATTGTAGTCCCAATGCCTTGGCCAATCATGCTGATCTCCAGAGACCGGCGACAATTTTAGAAGTGATTGTCGTCGTATCCCCCTGATTAACGGGGGAGAGTTTGGGGGAACGTGATGATAGGCTCGGGTGTATTTCTCCGTAACATCACGTCCGGTGCGTCCTATTGATGCAACGCCGCGTGACCAAAGAGTAATTTGGTCCGAGGCAAGTCCATTTATTGCCATTTATGTATTACACTCCCCCGCATTACGCCAAGATCAGCTGCCATTCAGGGACAATGCGTCCGTCGAGTCATTCAGTCGAGCTGCCGGTACGCTTTTAACCTTATCTTTGACTAACCTAAATAAGTCTAGATGCTTTAAGAAGCTGAGATGAGACTGTCACCAATGATTACTTGGAAACGCAACATTGCAACAATTCATCCGCAAACGGAGGGAGGACCGAAGTGATAGATGACTGCCCCGGTAGGCAGTCCTGCAAAGACCGCCTGGTTCGTTAGGACACCATCCGAGCTGGCAGCCGGACCAGTGAGAACTCATACGAATTGTAATCTCCCTAAAGCTCTATAAGGAGCTCTGAAGCACGAGGTACGAGAGGGAGCTTCGTTTACCAGAAAGTTCCACTGAGAGTCTCACAATATAAGCAAGCTTATGTCCGGAATCTTCCACATACGACCATACCCACT
>JAIMZG010000402.1:0-16888 GCA_020466075.1 Colletotrichum coccodes
GGGCACTTCCTACTTCCACTGGCAATCCACGCAACCTAGCTGTTCACAACTAACGCCTTTTCACCACGATATTTTGACCCTACGAAATACGGTGATCACCTCTTATACTTGACCTGGTTGTCAAATCAGCAGTTGCTCATCCCTACGGGTATACCTGTGATACCAACAAGTAGCGTCGAATTCGCCTGGACCAAGAAGCATCTTGACAATTGCCACATGGCCATTTTGAGCAGCCTGTGATAGAGGCGTCTGGCCGTCCTTATCAGCAAGGTCAATGTTGACCTTGTCCGTGTCTAGCAGCATCCTGACAATTCTCTCATGGCCATTTTTAGCAGCCTGTAATAGAGTCGTCTTGCTGTAATTATCCGTAGAGTTGATGTTGACTTTGCCTGTGCCAAGCAGCATCCTAATGATTGCCGTGTGGTTATTCTCTGCAGCTAGCATTAAAGGCGTCTGGCCGTGTTTATCTCTAGAGTTGATGTTGACCTTGCCTGTACCAAGAAGCATCTTTACGACTACCTCATGGCCATTCTTGGAAGCCCATGATAGAGGTGTCCGGCCGGACTTGTCGGTAGGGTCAATGCTGGCCTTGCCTGTATCGAGCAGCATCTTGACGATTGCCTGGTAGCCATTCTTGGCGGCCCATGATAGAGGCGTCTGGGCGTACTTATTAGCACAGTTGATATCAACCTTGCCTGTATCAAGCAACATCTTGGCAAATGCGTCGTAGCCATTCTCAGCAGCCAAAGATAGAGGTGTTCGGCCGAAGCTGTCTCTCAGATCTGGTTCCGAATTGGTAGACACGAGAATTTTCCCTACTTCTAGACTTCCAAAGTACGCCGCAACGTGTAATCCGGTCCAATTTTTAGGGAATAAGAGATATCGGTCTTCCTTATTCATCAGGGCTTGAACATGTGCCGCGAGCTGGCACTCTCTTTGCAGAAATCGAACGGCGTCTTGACTAGCCTCCGGTGCCTCACGGGCATGATGACCCCAGTTACGCGCGGCGTAGTCGTAGAGATGATTCGACTTCAATCTCATATCGAATTCTCCAACTGTGCAGCAAGTTCCGCTCCCGAAGACCTGGAATGAGAGGTATGCCACGCATATCTTCGTGATATCATGATGTGCGTTGGGAAACCATCTCTTCCACGTCAGCCCGAAATATTCTTGTGTGGTGAAGTGCACCAAACGAATGATGCCAGTTTCTTTGTCGACTGTGACTAATCCTGCGCATACTGAAACGATGTCCTCGATCTGAGGAATGTTGTCATAGTCCAACTCTGTTTGGTCGATTTCGACGCCAAGGGGCATGCTGGAGTTCTGTTGTGGATAATGGCCTTTTCGCGCAGGCGATCCACGAAAGAACTTGCTTCGCGAGCTCTTCTTGGTCCTTGACTTGCCCTTCGATTCGCTCCATCGCTTCTTGGTATGCATAGTGGTATGCTTCCGAACCTGTGTGAAGATGTTCAAGGGCCTTTCGAATGGCTTTTGGCGTTTTCTTCCCAACTAACGAGTCAACATATAGTTGCGCAAGTAAAAACCTTTTCTGGTTAGTGGCGTCTTACTAGCTAATTAAAGAGCAACGTACATTCCATCAGTAGCTTTGACGATTGTCGTCTTGATATCCTCTTGTAATTCCGGATTTCGCGGAACAAAAGACGGCAAGCGTGAGATGTTGCTGTCTACATACCTCCGGACATCGTCAGGATGCGCACGGATTTCCAGTGAGCGGCTCTGGTTGAATGCCTCGGTAACGTCCGGGATAAATCTTGAGGTTGCAAAGATGTTTGCGCTTGATTTGCCCTGAAGGGAGAAAATCTCCGCCAGAAAAGCTGCCCTACTGCCATCAGACATTTGACATTCGTCTAGAGCATCGATAGCGATATAGACTCTCGACGAAAGAGCGGCCACAGTCTGGAGGGCTTTGGATATTGCGTCCAGCGAGGGTCGTTTCCGATTCTTATACTCGTCATAAAGAGTCCTTACACAGTCTGGCAACTTCGGTTGGCTCTGTGACAGCTGTTTCAGCAGACTTGCGAGGAGATCCTCAACCTTCTGGTCGTTTTGCCGTCGGAAGTTGCAGTATAGGTATGCGACATTGACACACCTGTCTCCTCGAAAGCGTGAATAGAGGTCATCGACCACAATCGATGTGAGGATGGTCTTGCCGGCCCCAGGGATACCTGGGCAGAAAAGCGTCTTCTTTGTGGTCTCGGTCCACTCTAGGTATTCGGGGGAGTCTAGAAGCCACTTTCCAGTACCCTCCTGCCGTCGTCTGATAAAGTCGCTCTGTTGAGGGCTATAATCGACGGCTATAAGCCAATCAAGAATCTCTTTGCTCTCCATGTCTGCGAGCAAATCCTGACGGTCCTTCCTCGCTTCTGTGACTTCTCTATAAATACGGCCGCCGAGAGTAAGGGCGTCCATGGCCATGAAGCTGTTCAAGGTCTGGCACTGACGCTGAAGGTTCTCGACCGTTTCCCTTGTCTTTTGTGCCAGGAACGCCCCTTTGAGTCTTTCCCAGCCAATCCGATGGCCACCGGCACGCTTCGTCAGATCGTCCAGGACATTGTCTAATTCATTTCTGCAGGCCGATATCATCGTCAAGGTGCTTGTATCTTGCGCGCCGAGCTGCGTAAGGAGCGTCGAACTCCGACCATGAAAGGCGTCTTTGAAGTCATCGTTGAGGAGTATGTTCGTATTCGTCTCCGAAAGGACCGTTTTCAGTGTTTGGACCTCGTTCAAAAAGCTCCTGGCATCGGAGGGCGCGTCCTTCCAGTCGAGTCCGAGCTTGATGGCAAGCTGGACTATCTGGCCGGCGACGCCAATCACGCCGACTACCAAAAGGGTCGGCCATTTCGAAGAGAGTAGAAGTGTTTTGAGGAAGTTGCTTAAGGGAATGACCAGGAGCTGTTGATGGAGTAGGGTTCTCCTGGAAACGGGGTCAGTTGTACTTGTGAAGAAACAGGCTGCCATGCATTTACGAAAATTCGGGCGAGCCCAAGGCGCTTTCTTGAGGGAGATATACTCTCTTGTCAGGGGCAAAACAGGCAAACAGAGATTTTCTTTTATAGTGCGCCAAGAAGCACAGAATCAAAACACGATCATCATCAAAATCTATCTATCTTTGCACAAGCTTGTGCCCACTATAGCCCAGCATGCTGTTGTCTCTATAACGCTAAAGCTTACTCCATTCACGGCCGTCAATGACATACCCGCTGTCATCATTTACGGGACTGTAAGGATTTCACAGTTATGGGCGTGGAGGAAAGCGTGCTCCCCAAGCCATCAGTAGGCTTCCAACACCGCCTGCCAGCCCGTCGCTTCCATATCATGGCTCTTATTACAAATATGCGGCCCTCTCGGCACCAAGACCAACCGAGACTCGACGCCCCGACTATTTAGTCCTTCAGCCGTGCGAAGCGACTGCTGCCACGGTATCAAATCGTCGGCCATACCGTGGACCAGAAACGTCGGCGTCGCGTAGTTGCCGCTCCTAACCTGGGCCAACGGACTGCATGGTTGGATCTCCTCTGCCAGAGGCTGCGGCAACGAGTTCCATTCCTCCACTTCGGGTCTCTCTGAGTCGGCTAGACCTCTGCTAGTTAGACCTCCGGTGACAATCGGCAGCGCCTGGGCCTTCCAGTTCGACGATGCGGGCGCGAGGATCGGTGCGGATGCGGGGGTCAGAGAGAGGTTCCCAGGCTCCGATGACGCCGTCGTTTGTGATCCGCGCGCGATGTCAAAAGTTAGAGCCGTTGCGGGCTGCGACGATCTATATGTGCATTAGTGCGCACACGTAGTGAGATTCACCGGGTCATCCTTCACTGCTTCCAGCACATCATATTCTTCCCCTCTATCCTCTGCACCGATGGGCTGGATGGGCTTTCTCCACCCTGACGCCCTTCCTGTCAGCACTTGAACTCAGACCGACTGATAGGACACATCAACAGGACTCATCAAAGCACTCCAACCGGACTATCCCAGACATGAAGCCGTGGCTGCATCTAAATGGAAGTGCCATCGCAACCGCAGACGAGGTTATGGATGAAACCACACGGCAAGACGTCCTGGGGAAATTCGAACGGGTTCCTCAAGAACGGGTCGGTTGTCGACTTGATCATCGAGAACGGCGCCAAGGTTGACGCCATTCACCCTTTCCACAAACACAACCACAAAGTGTGGATCATCGGCCAGGGTGACGGTGGGTTCCGTTGGAACGATTTGGACGATGCCATGAAGAACGGAGGCGCGAAGTATTTCAACCTGCTCAACCCGCCTTACCGTGACGGATTCACTCTACACGCAGGGGAGGGGAAGTTTGCCGTGGTCCGGTACAAGATCTACTTCCCTGCCGTCAGCATGTTGCACTGCCACATGATTCACCATTTCGCGGTAGGTCTCCATCTCTCACCCAAATGTGTTTGCGGTTTGCTGATCCTTGACGACACAGAGCGGACAACAAGTAATCATGCTGGAGGGAATGGAAGTTATGCCGCCAGTCCCACAAGAATTGAAAGACAAGCCTCGTGTTGAATTTGACTTTCCTCCGCACTATGGACCCTTGGACTGAGACGGAGACACGTCTTGTCTTGATGCCGCCAGATTTGGTGTCATTGTCGCTTATTGGCTGAGCCGGAGGTTCTCTTCCCCAGTCAGACGATTGAGTTCTTGAAAGGAGATTGAGAGAAAGAAGAAACGGAAAAGAGAAATAAAGATCTCTCTTGGACGAAAAAGCTGGATTGGTCCAAAGATAAGCAATTAGGTAACACGATTATAAGTGAGCAAGGTGCGCTTCCGCAAAATACACAGTATCATGTTCAGAAGAGGAGCTGTACAGCTTATCGAGACTAATATTTTGTCCGATGATGTCATTCTTATTCTTGAGTGTCGCTAAAGTTTTCAGTCTAAATACGCTTTTATATGCCATTCCACCCGCTTAAACAAGGTGCAGGGTTCCGTTGTTGTTTCCTATCCTCTCATCCAAGTTGACGGAGCTGCGGACCCATTGTCCGTTGCGGGACAGCTCGGCCTCGAGAATCTGGCCACCCTGGACCAGGCGCACGTCCCGTGCGGAAGCGCCGAAGTTGCCACCGGAGCTTCCGCCGCGGCCCGGGATTTGGAGAACCTGGCCGGGCCAGATCTGGTCCGGGTTGGCGATGTTGTTGTGTCTGGCAATCTCCTCGAATCCGACGTTGAACCTCGCGGCAATGTTGCGGAGAGTGTCGCCCTGCTGCACAGTGACGGAGGAGTCGCCGCCACCGCTGCTTCCGGAAGACCAGCGGAAGCTTCCGTGGTCGTTCTCAAGGATCCTGTTGAGGCTGATGGTGCTGCTCTGCCACTCGCCATCACGGCGTCTGCATGATGCGTGGAGGTTGTAGTCTCCGTGTGCGTCGATGCGGATGTCCCGGGAAGAGCCGGTGAAGCCACCGGCGTAGTTGCCGCTGCGGGGCTTGTCGTCGTCGTGACCTCTGTGTCCGCTGTGGTGGTGCTCCTCATGGCGGTCATGAGGCCGGTCGTGGTCATTCTTGTGCTCGTCCTTCTTCTTCTCCTCGTCGCGCTTGTCCTTCCAGTCTGAGACGCCATCCTGGAGCTTGTGGCCGGCGAAGGCACCAGCAACGGCACCGATAAAGGTGCTCGTCTTGCTGTGGCCGAAGTTACCGCCGACCTTGTGACCGCCGAACGCACCGGCGGCACCACCTGCCAACGCACCGGTCAGACCACGCTCGCCGTCCTCGCCTCCGGGGCCGGCGGAACCGGGCGGGCCATCGTTGCGGTAGCCTTGGTTGTAGTTATCTTGGTTCTGGTTCTGGTAAGGGGGAGGCGAGAAGTTTGCTGGTGATGTTGGGGAGGTTGACCGTATCCCTGCTGCCCATGCTGGTCCTGGCCGTGGTGGGGATACTGCTGGGGACCGCCTTGGGAGGAATAGTATGAGTTGGCCTCACCAGCGGGAGGACGATCTTGGTTATATCCGCCCTGCTGGTAACCGCCCCCTCCTTGCTGGTAGCCACCTTGCTGATAGCCACCTTGTTGGTAACCACCCTGCTGGTAGCCGCCGTTGTTGTTGTAATGGCTCATGATGATGATGATGATGATGTGTGAAGTGATACAAGTCTTTGAGTTTCTCGTGGATGATGTCTCGGATCAGATGTCAGGACTTCCATGGTGAATATGCGGGGAAATGGAGGTTATATAAACATCTTTGAGCCTCCAATAATGGGTCTACGAAGCTTGTGATTCCCAAGAATAATTACACCGCCGCCATTGTGGGGAGCGGCTTATGAAAGTCTCGACTCAGGATGTCCGCGCGTGTCCTCTTTTCGGTCCAATCGGGAACACCGCGTCAAGGTTCACGGCCCACCGCGCAGGCACAGCCCCGGGTGTCGGCACGGCTTTTGGTATGTAAACGGACGCGTCCAATGTCTGGGCACTCTCGGGCCCCTGCCAGGTAGCTCCTCTTGGTGTTTCTGAAAGCTTCCGGACAGGCCAAAACAGAGGCAAACGGAAACTGATGGGACCCTCAGGAGCCAAACAAGACCCGCCACAAAGCCCCTGAATGTCTCCGAGGCCCCCAACCGCGCCATGATGAGCTCTTCAGCCCAAGACGCTGAGACCCTGTGCCGTCCTGAACCCTTTTCCCCGCACCGTGGCTGAGGAGGAAATGGCGTCAGATACCTTGAAAGGTAATATCCGATGTCCTTCACGAAGAGACTAGCTGGTGAGATGTGGCGACGGTAAGCCACAGCAGCCAGCGACAGCGGCATGCAATGTTCGGCAGTGATGATCCAGAAGGGTGATGTGTTCGCGCATCAATCGTCCGAGTGTGAGTCCGACTTCCGGAGCTCGTCTGCCCGAAACTGTGCTGAACAACTCATATGCACAATACGAATATGAAGTTGTGAACAATCCCCGAGAGCTCCGCAACGACCGACCGAGTTTCAGTCCACCCTCGCTACCTGCGCTAATCGCCTGCAGAGCCCCACCTCATTCTCGTTTATCGCACCGCAACTTCGATCCTGACCAGATCGGCGTATTCGGGCTTGACAAACCGAGTGCGCCTGAAAATCTTCCAACCGCAGAAAGGACATATCTCCATCGTCGCCATTGTGGATTACCGAACAAGGTACCAATTTCTCATCGTTCAGGCAGAAGAATACCGCCACCGTGACACGTTTTCATTGCCATAAGCCGGAACAGGGCGATCCGCATCCCATATACTGAAGCTAGCCAGCCACAGCGGTGAGGAATGTCAACACTGGACTCTTCAGCCTCCATCGCTTGAAGTGATGAGAAAAATTTGATGTAGATGCCGATTTGTGTCGCCAATAATCCACCGGTGATGAAGATGGCAAGCTTTTTGGTCACATCTCGGCAATGCAAATGACGGCGACTGAAATCTGCCGGCTTACCACGTCAGCGCAACTACACGGCCGCTTCCTGGCTTAAGAGATGAAATGCAGGCAAACGCCAGCCCAATTAAGAATATTTATAAAGTAACATCGTGCTTAATGCATATCATAGGGGACCTGGGAGCATGCCGCGCATCAAGCCGTAGAAAATGTTTACGAACAAGGCGGTTTCAGTTGCGTCACCATGGCCACGAACCACGACGCATTGGAATTGCCGAAGAGTGTAGTGCCGTTGAAAGTGTTCTGGATTGTTGGTATGCGTTTCACTCAACGTATCAGCCTTCGCGCTTCCTTTTGAGTCAATCATTGCGACTGATGGCTCCGGCTATGAGTATTGAGGAAGTGCATAATCTGTAGAAGCGCACAAAGGAACAGGCTTCGCCGACAAGCTCGCCAATCTTGATTAAGTTTCAAGCGGAGGAGCTTATCAACTGTCAAACACTATGCAACGTTATGAGCCCCGTCAATCAACAAGGGCTCCAAGAAGCGGAAACAATCTCATAATACAGGATGATCATCGATGCAGTCGAATGCCACGACTTTTACCTTAAACATAATGTAAGGCACCCTATACCATACACCCGAAAGATCATTTCGCCTTTGTAACAGAAGACTGGGAAACCCAACCGCCTGTGCCATCTTCCAAAAATAGTTAGTGGAGATCGATGTCCTTGTAGGAAGAAATCTGCTGACTATCCTGGCTTTGGCTCTGGCAGTCCTGCATTTCGTTGATATACTGATTGAAACTTTTCGATATATAGGTTAGTTGACTTACATTAAATTTCCCAAGTCAACTCTCTTCTCCATTGAAATCCTGGTATTTGGAGGTGTTAAGTTCACCCTAAAGAAGCTTCTATATCACTTGAAGATAACTCTAGGCGAGTTCTTTGATGCAGCCTGGCTGACCCCTGTAGCAATGCGGTATTGATGATCGGATTTTCAACAGATGTCTGCTCATCATTTGAAGACAATTACGCTTGTGCTGATGGAGCTGCTGTTGATTTACCCGACCATGGCGAATCAATTCTTCCTATACGCAACTAAAAAGTACGGCCGACAAGACCCGCAAGCGCATGGAACCTTGGACAGCACGATTCACGAAGGTAGCTCCGTTGCCGAAGTCCGTATGGCAGATTTTATTTACCTGGAAGCTTTATCAGCGTAGCTCAGCAGGAGACTTTGTTCGGCTCCGGGGACGCCCGATAATGTCATTTTCCCCCAGTTTTTCTTGGTATCGGTATTCCGTCTGATCTTTTCCTCTGGTCGTGCAACAGATGGATAAACAGGCACGGCAGGGTGGTCTGTTTTTTTGTTTTTTTAATATTTGGCTTGGGACTGTTTTTTAAAGTATTTGGGATGGTAGCCATCTTTAACAATAAATGGAAATCTGTACTATTATATGTAATTGGTGAGAGCTTTAGTTACTTCTTGGTCTACGAGCATGTCTTCGCAGAATCCATACTCCTTGATGACCCAACGTCCTACGCTCATCGTCCTGCATGTTCGTAAACCTTGGCATTGAAGCTCATGTTTAGACTCATACACTTTTTCGTCGACCGCAGATTAATCATTAACCCATTACTATACATAAAATGTATTTCCCGGCCCGATTAACTCATGTTATATTCTTCTGCGTTCCTTTGGTTACCATCCGGTGTGATAATACCCGTCCCAGCTCTGTTGATGCTGAACGTGGGGGTGGTGCTGCTGCTGATGATGCTGCGTGTGAATTGGTTGGTACCCGGGGTTCTGCTGCCACATCATCGGCTGTACTTGGGCTGGTGTTGTTGGAGAACTCATCGCCGTGGCTATGGTAATCGTCGACGCATGTTTCACGTCGTAGACTCGGTCGAGGAGAGGAACGCCCATGTTGGGATCTGGCTGCGTAATGTGCGTTGCATGGTACCCAGCAGGCATGTGTCCCGACAAGCCATCTTCCAATCCAACTGGGAAGATAGTCAGCACCTACAATCCACAACCAAGTCATACATCTCAGGGGATTCAACTCACAAGCCAATATGTAGAGCAACTCGGCGACGATCGGCACCCAAGCCGCTAGCGCAAGGACCTGCCCAAACGTCCACTTGTCGTTCTTGTCGAGGCCGCCGGCTGCGTCGATGATCTTCTGACGGAAGTGGGTGAAGTAGCCCAAGATCCCCCACATTACGAACAAGTTGACCCATGCGATCAACATGCGCCACATAGATCTCCATCTCTTAACCCACGGCTTGTCAACCACGCCGGGAATCATGAACCCGGTGGTGACGAAAACCGTCAGGATGAGCCAGAGCAACGGCAACCCGATAACCAAGAACTGGGTGGCCTTGACAACGTGCCAGTACTGCGAGCCGCGTTGGTCACACTCGAAGTTCCTCTGGCCGCTCTTCCGTAGCGTGTAGTCGATCTCACCTCTCGGGGCAAGGTAGACGACGGTAACGCTGAGGCCCCAAAGAAGAAGGAGAACGGCACGATGCAGCCATTTGCGATGGCCGTCGTGTTTGGCCAATGCATAGAGCAGCATTACCGGGAAGACGGAGTAGTTGGACGCAATCAGGCTAGAGCCATTTCGTAGATCGAGTCTGGCGTTGGGAGGTCAGGGTTCGCCCCGGTCCTTTCCTTGACGTTCGTGGCGCTGGCATAAACAGACGCTCCCAGCATGGCAACTGAAATCAGCATGGCGGCGCCCAGAAACATGTCTAATGATCCACGGAACGAGTCGAGAATTCGGCCTCCGAACCCTTGTTTCTGGTTTGGCCGTGATTTCTCGTATATGTTTTTGTTAAAGTGCCGCCGCGTTTGGTGAACGGTGAAAGCCAGGAGATATATTGTCGCTAGAATTCCTTCGAGGTAGTAGGAAGCGACGACCTGCCAGCAATTAACTCTTGATACTTTTTTAAGCGTCAGTCTCGGATCCTTACTCCAATACCACAGAGGTCCTGATTTCCCGTGTATCCGACAGCTTTGCAGAACTCGGTCGGGCAGTGAGGCTTTGGGCCGTACAAAACGGTTTCATTGAACCGTTCGCTGAAGAGGTAGTAGTCGGGCGAGGTCGAGTTTTCGGGAAAAGGCGTATGATACATATTGTACGCGAACCACTTGGCCACTTCGTCGAATGTTGTGTGGTATCCTTCGGGCATGGCTGACGCATAGTAGATCATTGCCGACTCAACGCTCATTCCGATGGTTGTTTTGGGGTTCCAGGAATCCGCTTGGAGCATGGCTGATAGCCAGTGTCCCCAATAAGAGCAGTTGCGGTTGAAGTCAAGCTGTTCCCAGGTCAGGTTTGCGCCCGTGCTGTCAATCCCCGGAACCCAGAGGTCCATCTCCTCCCAGTAGCTGGAACCCATGACGAATAAACAGCGGCGTCGTTACGCCTAGATTGGGAACTTCGACCTCTTCACAGACGACAGTGGTTAGCGCAAAAAAGTGTGAAGAGAGGTGGAGGACGGTGATCCGGGGTAGCCAAGACGGCAGGCTGGGTGGGACGCAGACATTCTTAAAGTTAGCTCTCTCACGAGATCAATGTCTGCGGCTTTTCTTGGCAACGATTGTCGTTCTACAGCCGCACTTCCTTTCTTTATCGCAGGTGCCTCGGAATGCTTGTAGTATGGGCCGGTGCGATGCAGCTGAACGCCGTGCTGACAGCCAGAACAACGATGGAGCGAATCATGAGGACTGAAATTCCGTGGTGCGATCGCTAGCGCAAGCCACCAACCCCAAAGGGATTTACGAGATTCCGCGCGTAGCTTGTTCCCAATAAGGCTGACCATTCACAGCATTTGCAGACCGCCACCTCGTTTGTGAAGTCTCCGCTGACGGGAAGGTTGGATCATAACTCGGTCGTCGGTGGCTGGGGAAAACTTTTATGTATGTCTACGGCAGGGGTTCGGTCATCGTCCAGCGTCGGTGGTGCCATCAATCACATATTACCAGCACAAGATTGGTTCATTGGTGCTTGCATGGCATGGCAGTTGTATTGAGCAAAGATGTACCTGTCGATGCATTTGATCATCAAACTCTTTGCTGGCCGCGATGCTGTGTCATGACATGTCTTGTCCAGTTGTACTTCCTTGACCAGCCGGATCCTTTCCCTTTGGCGCGTTTGCAATTCTCATAGGGGCAAAAATACCGCAAGATGTCTTGGACGGTCTCTGGATGTATGTCCTTGCAGTGGCGTCTGCGGTCTTTTCTCAGATAAAAGTCGGCAGTGCAATCTTCCACGTCGCATTTGAATGGCCTGAGGTGTTTAACTCTGCACCGACTGGAACAGAAAATTAAAACCTCTCCGTGTTGCGGCAGATGGATGACTGACTTCAAAGAATATCTTTTTGAGTAGACGCGCCCGCACTCCGAACACCGCAGCGTGCTTGGTCGTCTGTCACTAGGCCCTTGAGCAAAGGCGTTCGGCTCAAGCCCTGGCTGGCTGTCAGGCTCATGGTCTTCTTGGTGTTGTGATAAAGACGGGCTGGGGGCAGCGCCCCCATCGTGTTCGGACAAATCTGGCTCATTGTTGCTCTGCTCCCCATTCTGCTGCCCAGTAGGCGGGGGTAAGCTTGACGAAAGACTCCAATCATAGTCACCGAGAGGCCCGCCACTTCCGGTCGTAACCCACGAGGGATCAACAGTCTCGAATAAGTGTGTGTGTTCAAAATCTTGACCGGTCGAGCCTTGTGGGGGTGAACTAGAAATGTAAACGGACTACCAGACGAAAATAAGGAGTGGTAGGCCTGCTGGATGAAGTGAATGGCAGGAGCAAAGATCCAATAGCCAACAGACAGAGAGCCCGGAACGAGCGAAACGGTCGACGATAAAGACTGCGGTAAGGAGCGAGTAGCTGAGCACCATGCGTGCCGGCCGTAAGAAAGAGAGGACAAACGTTGAGAAGAGAGACCGCGAGGATAGCGGGGTTTTATGTTCAATGGTATTCAATGTGCAGCAAGATTGGGTTTCCTCGCTTGTTAACTATTGGTCGCGTAGAATGATAGTCCTCAACTCTACCTTGCCAGCATGCATCACCATCCTGTGCCTCAAAATTCTATCCATTGTAGGCCTCATCCGATGTCTACCACCAATGACAGGCCCAACCAAAATAAAGAGATGGTTTTCATGTAAGTCTCACGTGGTCTGCAGAAGCTTTTTGTACTTGGAATTCGTCATCGTTTAGTGACGGGTAGACACAAGGAGGGGCTTCTGATCGCATGTCAATAAACCTAGCTTTCCCCATTTCTTTTTGGGGTTTCAGGAGGGATTCAAACAAGTAATCGAGAAATTCCTAGCAATCATCACATTTGTAATCTCATTCCGCGCATTCTATAGCTTGATCCATGATCAGAAAGAGTGCCGTTGATGACGGTCTGTGCTCCAAATGTAGAGTCTGCCAATATGATGTATTCAACGAGTCCTTCAAGGTGAATAACTGTTGAGGAATTCGATAAATACACTCCATTAGAGAGCCGATTACTCTCGCCAGATAGTGGCTTTGACGTGTGAAACGCTGTCTGGTAGCTTCCAGTACCTGAAGAACCGTAACCAATTTGTCTGTTCTACTGCCGATTTCAGGAATCTCGACACACAAACACCAGCAATGGCTTGCATTCCTCAATCCCCGAACCAACCAAATCGATCTGGCTCCGGCGCGGTCCGGGGTCGACGCATTAGCGTCGGAGACTTGTGGTGGCGGAGCGGAACAGGGGTCCAAATCCTCCGTCGCGGCCACATCGCGTGACTGTCTCAGCGCGGTCGCCCATTGAATGATTAAGGACGCTCGCGTCGCAACCTCTCACAGAACAAAGAAGTCTCTCATTTTAGCATCATCAGTTCGAGTCAGCCTTCTCAATCCGCCTACACCATCATGGCCGGACTTTGGCTGCGACAAACCTCGCCGCCGGCTAGGCTTTTTCTCAAAGCTAGTAGATGGCTCGTTGCTCTGCCAATTGTGGTCACGGCATTCCTCATGATTTCGGGCACGTTTCTGTTCCCAAATCACAATAGTCCATCAACGCTTGGGGTTGCCATGACTGATCTGGCGATGGTCTCGGTATGTCACATGCTATCCTCTCCGACTCGGTTTCATTCGCAGTACGGCTAATACAGCCCCGTAGTATCGCGGCATTCCACTCCAAAGCTTGCGCGGTCCTGATGGGCCTACCATGATGTTCGATTTCTACTGGTTCCCTAACGCCTTCGGCTGGGAATGCCCCTCGTGCCCTGCGCATATCCAGAACGGATGGTACGTCCATCTCGGTGGCGTCAGCTACGCCGGCCCACGGACAGCTTTTGATCCAGTAGCGTACATGCGCCGAGCGGCAATGGACATGAAGATGCCGACTTCTACGTACGACTGCATTCCGCTAGACGGCAAGGTTGGACACGAGAAGTGCGACAACCTCTTTTTTCAGACCTTTTCGGAAAACTACGGCTCTAGATTCAGGCTCAACTTTGCATGGGCGCGGTTCATGTGGTATATGTTAGCCCTGGTGTACGGGTCCGTGGTTCTGTGGAGTGAGTGGTGCATCGCCTACCAGCCTCGTCGCATGAAGTGTAGCTGTCTCTGGCGGTGGCAGAGGAGGTTCTGCGCTCAGCCGAGAGGAACGGATGAGGATATGGAGGCCCTTGGCGAACACATGTGGGATCGTGTACGTCTTTGGGCATACGCTAGGGCCTTCGTCTTCTTCTTCATTGCCGCTTCCTACGATCTCTGGTGCTCGAGGGCTTTCATCAGATATCTGAATAGGGTCGACGAGGTGTTTCCTGGAGGGCAGCGTATGAATGCCCGTCTGGGCCGGCCATTCCTCACACTCTCCTGGATCAACGTGGTTATGGCTGGTGTCGCGACGATAATGATCTACAAGAGACGACAACTGAGCGGGAAAGCCAGGAGTCAGGATGACCAACAGCTTCTGGATGATGCCTGGGCCTCCGAGATAGAACCACTGGCTGGCATGTCAGTCGATGAAACTGGGCATCAGTTACTGGATGATGGAGATGAAGATACAATGCTGCCATCTTCATCCAGCAGAATCAGGTTATAAAAAGTAGTCAAAGGCCGATGACAGTCTTTTTCTTTCTGAACTGCCCTCCTGGCGATCGGATATGAATGGAACAGAGCGCCAATAAATCACTTGAAGAAGAATTTGTTCAAACAATGAAATCGTACCGTCACAAAGAATCACTTCTCTCACGCGTGACCCAGGCCAAAAGCATTGATCCATGACAGCTATCGATATTCTGGAATTTCGATACCCAGATATTGTATATAGTTGTTGCGGCCCTGATATCGCAATACGTAACCCTCTCTCTCAAAAACCCCAAGATATAGCATTGAAGTCTGGCTCGGTCAAAGTCACATCTCCCCTTTTCAGAACCCTTTCAGCATCCTAAGATGGGCTCCCACTCTGAACGCTGCTCAGCTGCTGCTGCCTTCGCTGAGCGTGTCTTACAACAACTTGAAGAAAACCGCCCTTCTGATGCTTCAGCCCAATCCAATCCCCTGCCCAAGAGCTCAAAGACCGTCAAGTCAAAGCCTGCCAAACCAGAACCTGCAGGCTCCCAGTCTCCACTGGTTCGCAACAACACCGTTGGATCTTCTGATGTCTACGCTCACTCCGACATTGGTAAGTCCGCTCTTCAACGCACTGGCTCAAATGGCAACTGCCGCGTGAAGCAGCTCATAGCTGACTACGAAGCCCGCTCCATCCGCAACGATGAGCTGGCTCTGGAAAGCGCTCGTCGGAAGCGCGAGGCTGTCACCATTGCACACCTGCCTCCACAAAATGGGAAGGCTCTCGTGTCACATAAGTCTACGACTTCCCCTGGTTGTATTACTGGTGATGAAAAGGAGTGGGTGAAGGTTGTCGATGAGGATTTAGACTAGTAGCGCTGCTCTCGTCAAGGTCAGCCGTAAATTATCAGGTTCTGCATGACTAGAATAGGCGCCCGTGACGCTTCTACATGTAGTCATAGACAAATAGCTCTCAGGATGGACGACATAATAATCTAGTTCCATTCGCCGTTTCGTGTAAAACATTCAACACACCTTCTCCCACGCTCCAAGAGTTGCTAATGCTGACATAGTATTCGGGTGTTCGGGACCCAACACACGGCGCATGCAATCTGAGCAACGCTGCATTAACCCCGTTGCCTCTTTCGACTTTCCCTGCTCCATAAAGATTTCTGCCAGGCTGGCCATGTTCAACAACGTATCCGGGTGGTCTTCTCCCAGTACCCGCCGTATCATTTCTACCACTCGTACCTCAAGAGCTTCAGCCTCCTCCCATTTCCCCTGTTTCTTGTAGATTATTGCCAAGTTGGAAACACTGCGAAGCGTACTAGGATGCTCTTCACCCAATATCCTGCTGTTGCTCTCCGTTACACCCAATGCCAACTGCTCAGCTTCGCGCAATCTGCCTAAGAATGTAAAAATTACTGCAAGGTTAGAAACGCGGAGCAGCGTATCCGGGTGCTGTTCTCCGAGTACCCTTCTGCTGCCGTCCATCGTCTCCAGTCCCAGCTCCTCGGCTTCCTCCAATCGTCCTTGTTTCATTAAGATGGACACCAGGGCGCCCATACTATCCAGCGTATCCGGGTGCTCGTCTCCAAGTACCTTTTTTCGGTCCTCTACCACCGCCAATCCCAGTTCCTCAGCTTCTTTGAATCGTCCTTGTTTCAGGAATATTGACGCCAGGGCGCCCATACTCCCCAGCGTATCTGGGTGCTCATCCCCAAACAACTCTTTCCACAGGTCCACCGCTCGAGTCTCTGACTGTTCAGCAGCATACCAGTGTCCTTGATATTCGAGAAAGCTTGCTAAATTGTGTGACAGAGTCGCTTTTGCAACCTTTGACTCTGTGGAGAAAATTTCGTCATGACCCAAGATTGCCATGGCATGCGAAGTATATTTGAAGCAAACCTCCCGAGTGTAGTGTTCGCCATAAGGATAAATGGCGGCCATGACTTGCAAGGCGTCTTCGACAAACTCAAAAACACAACCCTTGTTCACCAGCCACTTCCGGGTCACTAGCTGTGTTAGCCGGTGCATATCTAAGAAGTCATCACCTCCCTGTGAGATGAAAGAGAAAGCCTTGAGTGTGCCGAGTGCCTTCGTTACCGACAGTAAGTTACTCGCAGTACCCGGATGGCGTAGATGATAGAACTCGATGACCAAATCCCTGGGAATAGCCTGTCTGTCAAAGAGGCTGAGGAAGGAGAGTACTTCGGCAGCAAAAGCGTTTTGCCTTTCGACTTGCTCGAATGTAATGATCCAAGTTGCCGTGACTGCATGCGGTGTATCGGAGTCCTTCCGATTCGCTTCAAATGGCTCACTTAGGAGGTCCACCAAAGAGTCGTCCTTATCCAGAAGCCGGGTATACTCTTCGATAGATATAGAGTTTTCTAGAATGAATGATGACTGCTTTGTGCCAAAGCTAGTGGTAAATTTTCAAGGCGAGATAAGAGAACTGAAGCCTCGTCATGCATGC